>ML788225.1:92960-109962 GCA_009831015.1 Picea engelmannii | reverse complement strand
GGGAAAACCTTTCTTATATTCATTATATTGAATTTCACCATTCACCATACAATATATACAATGTTTTTAGGTATTTTGTAGATACCAAAACCCTAATCCCTTAATCCGGGATTAATTTACAAATCCGCTAAAAATAGCAAAAATCACCCAAAAAAAAAAAAATCGGGGCACTGCCCCGGGCTACCACCCGTTGTCGAACGGTGCACATAACCAGGGGGGGGCATACCTGCCCCCCCCCTGGGACCCCCCTAGGAAAGCGCCCGACGCACACGACACAAGCAGAGCACTAGTGCGAGGGATCGTCAGACGCAGTTGTTGAACCTGACGTGCCCCCACACACACATGCAAAGAATATAACACATACCCAACAAGTTTCACCCACCCCTATCATGCAATCATCTTTAACTTGTTGCTACTTTGCTTCATCTTCTCTATTCCCTGACATCAATTCTCTTGATGCAGTCACTTCTCCATCATGAACACATATTTTGTTCCTTCGTATTTTTCAATTCCAATACTTGTTTGATTCGATGCTACACTATCACTATGCATCTCCACCTCAATATCTTCTTCACTTTGGCCACATTCTTGCTACATATTTTCCTTGGTCTACTCCACTTTTCTTCTTTTGTTGCACATTCTACTACACCTACAAAACAATCAACAAAAAATATTATGGGAATCAAACATTTTCATTTTCACCTTATTGATCCAAATTTATTAGCAGAACGAAATTACTACATATTATTAATAGGTTCTTAACACAAAATAACAGAGATACAGTAAAACTAGTTTTCTATTCAATAAGGAAATAAGTTGAAACTGTAAAATGCAGTGGAAACAAGCTTGTTGGAATGGGGGCGGCTTATCTCTGAGAAGAGATGTGACAGCCGCGCTCATTAGCAAGAAGATCATTACAATGATTCTCTGAAGGCGTTTTTATAATAAACAAGAATTCCCAAAACCCTAGACATCCAGAAACCTAACCCTAGGAGATGAAGCACAAAAAGTCATGTGGGCCCCGTTTGGGTAAGTTAGTACATCAACTTCCTGGGGTCGTAATTTTTGCATACGATCTCCGTTTTAGGCGTATGATAGCCCATTGGAAAGGTATCATCGATGAGATTAATTTTGTATAAAATATCAAGGGAACTTCCATATTGTGCCTTGTTTTCCCAAAAACCATCGTTTAGGGTCTCAAAACGGCTCCAGAAGTGAAAAACTACTAAAAATATTAAATTGCCAAAATTGTCAGAAAATTGTTTTGAGCCACTTGGAAAAGGTGGGTGGCCATCGATATCCACCTGGATCACTTATGCAATGGAATTTATTTTTCCACACAACCCTTTTCTATAGCACTATCTTCTACTGCAACATCACTCACTGCTACTACAACATCTTTGGCCTACACGTACATCATATTGGATGTATTGTTATTCCCTATTGCTTCTTGAGTTTGTTGCATCAATTTATTCACCTAAATCTTCTACTTGCAATATTTTGCTATAAATCTGTAGTATTCTAGATATAAATCAGTATGCAAAACAAAAATAATTAGCTAGAGATTGCAAAGAAACAATGATATAACTAGAACAATTCCTCAATAATACCAGAATAACACCAGAAACAAAAATTTGATTACTGAGAGAAATGTTCACTTGCCTCTTCGAGGGGGAAAAATCCATCAGAGTAGATCTCTATTACAATAATATCCAAGACAATACTTCTCATACCCTTTATTCCTATTTATACTAAATCTATCTATCCAAAAGAACAATCTATAGGAAGATACTTCTAGAAGAGAAAGCTTCTATTAGGTCTTCTTACATTTGGCTTACTCCTCCTTATTGCTAGGCCTTATTAATATTGACCTTTATTACATGGAAATATATTACTCTGCCTACTTTAGGGGTTAGGTAGGTTAGGTCCCTAACATGTCATCCCCCTTAGAATCATCCTTGTCCTCAAGGCTTGAGATGAGGAAATTGTTGCAGAATGTTAGTAGGCTCCCAGGTGGCATCTGCTGGAGTTGTATCTTTCCACTGAACTAACACTTCCTTGATGGTACACTGACGAACACAACACTCTCACTGGTCCAAAAATGCTTGTGGCTGCACCTAGATGGATCCTTCTTCATCCAACTCAGGAAGGTTGGTTTGACTTTGGAACTTAGTTCCAATCACCTTCTTTAAATAAGAGACATGGAAAATAGGATGGATCTTAGAATGAATGGGTAAAGATAACTGATAGGCCATATGTCCAACACGCTTGAGAACTGTATAAGGACCATAACATTTGGGTGCTAGTTTCTGACAATGTTCGACCTTGAGTGAAGTTTTCTTATAAGGTTGCAACCGAAGAAATACTTGGTCTCCTTTAGCAAATTGTCATTCTGAGTGACCTTGATCAGCTTGTTGCTTCATGCAATTTTGATCCATGACCAAATTCTCTTTGAGGGTACAGAGAATATCCTCATGAACTGTAAGTGTTTGGTCAACCGAATGGAACTTCGATACACCTAGCATGTAGGAGAGAATTGAAGGTGGATTTTGGCCATATAGTGCTTCAAAAGGAGTCATGCAAGTAGTTGTATGGTAAGAAGTGTTGTACCACCATTCAACTAATAATAACCATTGATCCCATTGATTATTCCTTTCAGAGTCAAAACACCTCAAATAAGTCTCGAAACACTTATTGACGACTTCAGTTTGACCATCAGTCTGGGATGATAGGTGGTGATGAGATGCAATTGGGTGCCCTAGAGTCTGAACAATTCTTTCCAAAAATTGTTGGTGAAAGTTGGATCTCGATCATAAACAATAGAATGAGGTGTTAGTCCCTAAAGTTGCACTTGACTATGAGAGGGAAAGCCAGGGCATCATCAAGTTATTGAAAAAGTGTTTTGAGGGTTTTTATGGTTTTCTTTTTTGAATAAGGTGGTTGAAAAGTGGCTCAAGGTTTTAAAATAAACAAGAAATTCAGAATAAGAACATAAGATATCCCATTGACTGGTTAAAGGGTAGACATATAGATGTATTAGACAAATAAGGAAAAGAGAAAATGAATCTTTCAATTTTTCAACCTCACATAAAATTCTTATCTCAAAATATCATTTAGAAATAAGAACATCAGCCTGAAGTCAAAACTCGAAAATAATCACCACAACAAATTCTTTATTGTATCAATTAATAATCAAGAAAAGAAATGCATTGCAATTTGAATAATGAGCTCAAGCATGAAGAGAGAAGAACACAATAGAAAAGAGAATCTAACCATCCATATGCCTTTGTTATTAAGTGTCAAATAGAATAGGATTGTCTTACAAGGAGTTTCAAAATAGGTCCCCTGGATCTCCAATTTTTCGACCAAAACAGAGTCTTTCTTCTGTCTACTTAAACTATCCAAAATATATCAGATCCTAATTTCTAGTATGCTATTAATGATAAGATCTTATTAGTATCTATCTACTAGGGAAGTTATCTCAAAAAGAGCATTTACATTACAAAAATAGATATTAGCTCAACAACTTAATCTCGAATGATCCTTTCAACAATACATTCGATCCTACAAAATAGGATTTGGTTTGATCTAGTCATGCATTTCGAGGTTTTTTCCTTTCATAAGAAAAAATAAGTAAATATTTCCTTTTTAACTGATAAACATCAAAATTGAAAGTGTTCCAAATCCTTCATAAATCTATTATGGTATGACAACAACACTAGCCTTGGAAGTCTTTTGTTTGAGCTTTGTGGTGAGTACGATGTTATGCCAATAGAGTTTGAAATTTATTTCTCTAAGCTCTTTGAGAAATTCTCTTTGCTCTCTTTTCTTACTCTTGATACCCTAAATATTTTCTTGCTACCTGTCACTCCATTGCTCTATATGATCCTTCTCTTTATTCAACTATTTCACCATCTTCTGGAGTTCTCAGATCCTTTATTTATCAGTTTTGACCATAACCTTGAATTCGGGGAACTCTTCTGCAGGTACAGGCTCATTCAGATCTATGGAAACCTTAGGTTATTTAATTTTAATTTGGTATTTAGAAGCCAATCCTAAGATGTTCTCTTCATCTGAAGTAGCTGAATTCGTGGCTTCTAGCATATCTTATATGTGGTCTGAATCTACAAGGTTTCTTTCTTTATTTTCAGGAACCCTATTGATACCTTTAGCAAATGCTTTAGATCTTGACAATCTGATAGTAGCTCTTGTTACAGGTCTTGTAGGGAATGGAGCATTCTGCTTAGCTCTTTTTGTTGGTTCTTTATGTAATGGAGGTTTTCCTGCCTTTTCTTTGATACCTTCTTTACCATCCTCAGAATGATATTCTATAGCTATGACATCTTCTTTTTTGATTGAGGAATCAAACATAGATTTGGACCTTAGCCTGTATTTGTTGGTAACTCTAGTAGAATTTCTCCTAGGGTTTTGAGACATAGGCACATATTTCTTCTTTTTCCTTTTGACTGCAACACCTTTCTTACTTGCTTCTAGTGATTTATGCTTGTCTTTGGTTTTAACATCATAATCTTCATCCGAATCTTCTTCTATTTCTACATCTTCCTCAAACAAACTTTCAATTTCTGTATTCAATTTGGGTCTCTTACCTCCGTTGGTTCTTGTCATCCTAATTTCATACATTTCTCTTTAACAGGGATTTCATAAACTGGAAAACTTTGTTTCTATGTAATAGCCATTTTCCCTTTTCCTCTTTTCTATTTGTTGGGTTGTGGATCAGGCTTTAGGGATTGGATCAACCAGTCCCAAGGTTTTTGTACTTCCCTAAGAGCATAAATAACCAGAGTCTTAATTAGGACTTGATGAAACAGGCTACCTTTTGCAGTGGCGGGGTGTGACTGCACCCTTTTTGACATCTTTGCTAAGATTTTGAGTAGAAAGTAAGGCATATTTAAAGGATAGTCTCCATTTAGATGCATTAACAACCTAATATGGTAGAGGTAAACTAGTGATAATATGCCTTCGCATGTGATATACACGTGGATAATGATTAAAGTAGTGTGCCATTCTTGACTAATCCAACTGTGAGGGACTCCCTTTCTCCAATCCGAGTTTTGCTTATCTGGTAGAAAAAATTGATTGACAAACTCCATGACTACATGCTCCTTTTTCCACCATCGTTCTCCTCCAACTACCAAGATGCAAGCTTTGGCGATGGATTTTTCTATCACCAACATTAGCAACTTTTTGATATCCACTTCGAAACCATCGAAGTTCTGTGAAAACACCATAGATACATGTTTTTCATAACCTTGGAAGGTGGTGAGGAATTCAAACTAGCCAGAGTCTTTAAACCTTTGCGCCATCTGCGGATATGCTTCAAGAAGATCAGTGCCCTCAGGTTCCAATCTGACAACTTTCCCACTTCTCTTAGGTGCCATATCGATAATACGATGCTACAACTCGGCACTATCGGAAGTTGAATTTACAACCTGTAACTGTTAGCATGAAACAATTTCTTCTAAAAGATACATGTGCTTATAATTCAACAAAATTAGAATGACGAGTGATAGGATCAAATAATGATGTTTGGGAATCGAACTAATTTGAAATGGGTATTTGTAGGTACAGAATGATCCCATCATGTAATGGTTTGAACTGCATAATTGATTCAAGTGATATCGTGGGACACATGCGGATTATCGGTCCATAATTTATGCAATCATAACAAAATCAGGGTGGTTGGCGCTTATCATGGAATGATTACATTAGCGCTATGGGAATAATGTTATTCCAGTAGTGTTATTAATGACTTGGCAGAAATTTGAATGTGCAGGATTCAAATAGGCATATGATGTGAGAGATCTCATAAAACTATGTCTAAACTCTTCTAACTCAAGGAAATTATTCAAAAAGCTAAAATGTGAAACATAACAAACTCAAAACACATATTAAATTCAAATGAAAGAAAACAATGAAGTACAACTAGGGAGGGTTTTAGGATTAGAGTTTCTCACTAGATCAAAAGAAAAATTAGATACTAACATTGGCTCCTTCTATGGGTGGAGTTTTGATGGTAAACTCCAAGAACTGTAGACCAATGCCTTTTCCTTTATTTCTGATTCATTAATCTCCCTGCATATGTCAGCCTTTATTCACAACACAATTGTAGAACACAAGTCCATTGGTTATATGGAGTCTTTATTGAAACAAAAACCTATTGTACAAGTTGAAAACCTGATAAGTCTTTAAAGAAAGTAGTGTTTCAATAACCTCCCATTCATTGGGCCTCGAAAAGTTTCCTTGTTATCTAAATTATGTATGAGAGAAGTGTTATTTTCCATTACCTTGGCTATTCTGAAAGGACCATACCATAGGTTATTGAGCTTACCATGTTTTTATTTATCCTCTCTCCTAGCATCCCACCTTAACACCAATCTCCTTCATTAAAAGAATCTTTCTTAGTTCCTTTAACAAATGTGGCCTTGACTTTGCTCTAGTGAGCAACAACTTTCTGATTCATGTATTCTCTGACCTGCTAAACCTCTATCATTTGAAAAATTCTCCTTTGGAGATCGTTGGGTTCTTCTAACTCTTGTTGTAAAAATTTTAAAATTGGTAGGCCCAATTGAGTTGGAAGAATAGTTTTTGTCCCATATACCATCTGGAAAGGAGAGGCCCCAATAGATTTTTTGTTACTGATACGATCATCCCATAGGGAAAACTTTAACTTGGAATCCCATGACTTTTTATTTTCTGCCAGTAGTTTTTTGATAATCCTTATCAGAATCTTATTGGAAGACTCTGCTAACCCATTTCCTTGGGGGTATTAAGGAGTAGAGTGGACCAATTTGATACTATACTTATTGCAGAAATCAATAATGGAATTGGATTTAAAGGCTTGTGTGTTATTAGTGACTAGTTTTTTAGGATAGTGAAACCTGAAGAAGATATGTCCTTCAAGGAATTCCATGATTACCTTGTATGTTGCATTCTGAGTTGGAATTGCTTCGATCCATTTTGTAAAGTAATTAGTGGCTATAAGAATCCATCTATGCTTCCCCTAAGATGAAGGATTGATCTCCCCAATGAAATCCAAGCCCCAATGTTGGAATGGTCCATGAGCAATGATTGGTTTCAGAGGTAGAGACATTAGTTTCTGCTTTCCAACAAATTTCTAACAAGGTTCACATGCCCTAACCTGAGAAAAAATGTCTAAGAATAGAACTGGCCAATAATAGCATGCCCTGAGAAATTTGAAGGCAATAGCCTTCCAATGGTGATGGCCTCCACAAACACCATGATGTAGATCACAAAAAAATTGTTTAGCCTCTTCTTCATCAACACGCCTCAACAAAATTTCATGAGGGTCTTTCCAGAATAAGATCTGATCAATAATGCAATACTTTACTGATCTAAATTTTGATTTATCCAATTCTGGAGGGGATTGAAAATTCTGTAAAAAAAACACGATATCTTTGTACCAAGGTGAGAACATACTTGTTGTTTACCTGTGAATTTGTTTCTCCAATCTGGAATGAAGAATCTTGTGTTTTGCTTGAAAGATGATACAACCCAATTGCTTTGCAATTAGACTCTGTCATTAATTTGGCAAGGCCTTGACCTTTTATCAGCTGAGTAGGATTTAAAATGAGGTTATACTCCAGTATTTTTGTTATCCATTCTCCTCTCTTTCCTTCACAATCAGGCTGAACTAAGATTTCTTTGACTGCACTTCTTGGGACATAAGTTGTGATCTCAGATTGAAGGACATATACTCTAAAGGATTTCAAAGCCTTTACTAGAGCATAGGCCTATTTTTCCATTATATCATACTTCAATTTAGAGTCTCTGAGAGTTTTTCTGAAGAGGGATATGGGATGCTCATATCCTTTCTCATTTCTTTGCAGAAGAACAACAACTATGGTATTTTTTGAGGCAAATGAAAAAATCATGAATTCTTTGGAGTAATTTGGACTAATGAGAACAGGGGATTGAACAAGAGCTTGTTTCATGTTTTCAAAAGACTCTTTATCTTTTGGTATCCACTTAATTTTTGCATCATTTTTCAACATGTCAGTAATGTACTTGATAACCTCTGCAAAGTTATGTATAAACCTCCTTAAAATTTTAATTTTACCAATGAAGGACTGACTAGACTTCTTGTTTCTTAGAATGTCTATTTGTTGGATGGCCTTTACTCTTTCAGGATCTATTTTAATACCTTCAGGTGAAACAATATGTCCTAAAATCTTTCCTTCCTCCATGGGAAAATGTGATTTTTTAGGATTAAGTGATATACCGTACCTCCTACATTTCTCAAAAGTCTACTTCAACTGATGTAAATGTTCTTCATCAGATGCTGAAAATACAGTGATTTCATCAACATAAATAACCACGAACCTGTCTTTCTCACCAATGAAAGCAATGTCCATAGCCCTTTGAAATGTGGCTCCTGCATTCATAAATCCGAAGGGCATCTTTTCATACATAAACGTGCCCCATGGAGTGGTAAAAGTTGTTTTCTTTTTGTCTTCCTCTACTACTGATATTTGATTGTACCCTAAGTATCCATCAAGCATAGAGATCATATTTTCTCCCACAACTCTCTGTAAAATATGATCCATTTTTGGTAATGGATAATTGTCTTTCAAAGAGCACCTGTTCAAATTCTTGAAGTCCACACAGAGACTCATCTCACCATTCTTCTTTCTGACAAGTAAAAGGTTGGGTACCCACTCTGAGTATCTCAGTGGCACTATGATTTTGGCCTCCAATAATATTTTTAGCTCCTTTTCTATTATAGGTAACAACACAGGATTAAATTTCCTAGACTTTTGCTTAAAAGGTTTCGATCCAAGTTTCAGAGGAATTTTGTGTTGTATGATCTTTGGATCGAACACCTTCAAATATTCATAAGACCAGGCAAATATATCTGAATATTGTTTCATTAATTCAACATATCCTTCTCTCTATTTTTGTGACAGTTTTCTAGATATTTTGACCAACCTGGGAGTTGAATCAGGGTTGATATCACAGTCCACTACATCAGTTTCTTCTGTCTGAATAACAACCTTCCTGGAAACATCATTGTGATCAAACAACCTCTCTAGTGGGACCAAACCTTTAGGGAAATGGTTTGCCTTCAGTTCGATAATTTTGTGCCCAACAACATTGTCTTGAAGAACATTTGTAGCATGTACCTCTACTTCACCATCTTCGTCATCTTGATCTATTGAAATGTTAGAAAACTCTTCAATAGTTTTCAAGAATCTTTGAATTTCCTCATCATCTTTAAAGACCTGCCAATGATTTATATTATTTGGTATTGAGGGTTTGTGTCTAACCTCAACTTCAAATTTCAGATTAGGGAACATTGGAGTTTTAAAGTTGATAGTTGCAAGTGCCAAAGAGTCAACCTGCTGATTTAAATTTCTATGCACAAAAGTAATATCAAATGCCAAAAATAAATTATCCGCATAATCCCACACCTCTGTTGATAATATGGTAGTTGTGGGAGGTATTTACCTCCACATGTAAACCTGACAAGGATAGAATAATCCGGGAAGCAAGAAGAAACCCTAATGAGTTGGATAATAACCCTAGAAGACTTTTTCGTCTCAAGAAGATAATTCATATTAGGTTATTAGCCTCCAAGAGAAGAAGTCGGACAGAAATAATAAGATATACTGAACAAACACATACCTAGAATGAGAAGTCGGACCAGGAAGTTAGCTAGATTTACTATAAATACAAGAGGTCAGTCTTCATTCTGGCAGGTAGTCTCAGAATTGCAGAGCAACACTTGTGCGCACTGTAGTGCCCAGTTTTGTGCGCAGGTTTGAGGAGAGTTTCCATTGCAGCTGTTGCAGTTAGTAGATCATGTTTGGCTTGGACTATCTCTTGCTTAGGGTTTGGAGTATCTGATCAGCTCTTGTTGGAGTGTTATCCTTGGGGAAAGGTGCGCTACCCTTTGTTTGGATATGTAGCCTAGGGTTTTCTTCTAGAGTGATTCTCTGTCAAGGTTAAGGTGCTCGGAGGGTGGCTTCGGCCTATGGTTGGGTGAAAATAGTGATATTGTCTATGGTAAGACGAGAAAATCCATTATATTCTAATAGGTTATGGGCCCACACCTCCTTCATTTAGTCTAACCGTTGGAAGGAAACATAGCCAGAAAGATATTAAGATCATTGAAGAACTGCCTCTAGGGTTCCTAGTAGGAGCAGACACCAAAGCACTGCCGCTAGAGTTACTAGCAGGTGCAGTTGTAGAAACCCTAATCCTCTCGTTGAGGCACCTTAAGTGAATGGATTGACCTAATTTCCAAAGAGATCAGTGCACCCTAGCCTAGCGCATCTCCTGATACTCTCAGCAAGCCAAGACGTCAAGTTTGAGTTGTTGGTCAGATCTAAGGTTGACCAAGTCAAAGAAACCATGACTTACTCTATGAAGTCAGAAAACAAGTTAGTTGGAGCTTCTAACTTCATAGCATGGAAGACAAGGATTGACCTCATCCTTTCCAAGAATAAAGTGTTGGATATCGTGAGATGAAAGATCGTGAAACAAGAGTTTGAAGAAGGAAAAGAGAAGGAACCACAGAACGTTGCAGTTATGGAGAAGTTCAAAGATGATGACATCAATGCTATGAGTATCATAGTGGAACCTATAAAATACTACTTGATACCCTACATCTCCCATCTTGACTTAGTGCAGAAGATGTACGATGCCCTAACAAACCTCTTCTCAGTCAGAAACATTGGACAAATAATGAATCTGAAGAATGAGCTCCGTGACATGAAGATTAATGATGATAATAGCATAACATCATACTTTGTGAGAATCTCTCAAGTTAAGAGATCAACTACAAGCTATTGAAGAAATCATTTCAGAGAAGGAATTGGTAAACATAGTACTGAATGGTCTTCCCAAGACGTGGGATGCATTTTCCGCAAGCATGAACACAAGGAAGGAGTATCCTACATTTGAAGAACTTTGGACTTGCTATGCTCAAGAAGAATCCAAGATCATTGCAAAAGATAAACCCCAAAATAAGTATGATGATCAAGCCTTCACAACAATATTCAAGAATTTCAGGAACAAAAGGAAGTTTGGATCAAAGAGGAAGAGAAATCAAGAGAAAGATATTTCAGAAATACAATGCTTCAACTATCGAAAGTATGGTCACTACAAGAATCATTGTCCCTAGCTAAAGAAAAGGAAGGAGAAACACGAAGCATCATTTGTTGAATAAAAGGTACCTACAAAGAAGACTAAGCAGGATGAAAGAGACTTCTTCTTCTAAAGTTAACAATACTCTTCTTAGTTATTGTACATATCTTGTTTTGCATCGTCTCTGTGCATATCTTGTATATCTATCTCTTGGAAGATAATGTGTTTCAAGAAGAAATATACCTATGGAAGAACAACAGATAAGAATTGATATCATTATACAAGTTAGATAATACACATGAAAGGATGAAATACATCAAACAAATCATGTGGAAGCTATTACAAGATAAGTCGAAATCAGAATCAATCTTGAAGAAACTTAGAAGAAGCAAAGACATAAAGAAGTTAGCAATCAAGAAGAAATTGGAGAAATACTTATGCAGAAGACAATAAGACAGAAGCGTGGACTCTGTTAGACGGAGGGAGATGATTATATATTGCAAAAGACAATAAGGATGCAGATAGAAGCTGGACTCTGTTAGACAGAGGGAGCAGATTATATGCACTCATAAATGAAGCAAGGATTAGGAGGGAGATAATCCTATGATCCATTGAAGATGATGAAGTATATATCCATGATAGAAGCCATGAAAAACAACACGTGTTTAGTTCGACCTTAGAAGAAGTCTTCTTCGAAGAGAAGCCTTAAATATTCCCTGGCTGTCCATCCAAATCCATGATCCTATGATGAAAGAAAGAAGTGGGATATTTAGGGCATGGAATCTATAAGAAACTCCATGGACCCAAGAGCTAAAGAAAAACATGAGGAAGAACATGAAGATTCCAAGAAAGAAGAGAAGCCTGAACAACCAGTCATTGTATCGAGAATCACAATATTACCAGCCTAATATGAAAGTAATCAAGAAGAACTGAAAGTTGTGATGAAGAACAATGTATGGAAGACTTATTACAAGATCCAGAACTAGAGGTTCTCCCATATGGAGGTATAAGACTATGATGATTGTTCATTCTGATAAACCAGACATACCTCCACATAAGTCATTATATCATCCATGGGTTGGAGTGCTACATCAAGATGAATGGAAAGATTATTCTCCAGAGCAATTGAACAAAGAGCATATGAAGAGAAACCTCAAGACCTTGAGGCATACCAGAAAGAGACCCTTGTATGCAGATAGAAGAATATAACTTGGTGGAGAACCCCCAAGTGCACAGCAGAAGCGTGGTGAAGATTTTCTATAAAAGAGATATTGTATCAGAATGATTACTCGGAAGATCAGGATGATGGATTGTCAATCCATGACAAATATCTCATGATGACAAAAGAAGTGACACATGGATATGTTCTAGTTTGACTCTTGCCAAGATGTTGTGAGCTAGAAAGAGGAATCCAACAATGATATACTTTATTGATCAAGATCTACATGAAGCCTTCATAGAAAACCAGTCTTCCAGACCGAAGTACATTTGAAATCAAGCATTACATTATCCATGATGAAGTCCAAAAAGGATAAAGTGGCTATCCAATACATATCTCCACAAATGAGAAGATAAGTAGAAATTTTGGTAAATCTTCTGTCCAAGATGAAAGAGTTTTCGTACTCAAGCTAGAGCTCATGGAGACAACTTCCTTATTGAAAAAGGAATATATAACTCCCAGTTTGGGATGGATCACTAATACATTATTGATTGATGGACAATAATTTTTTAGTTCGAAGAATGGTCTAGGATGAGCATATTCCTTCCAGCTCGGAAAGTGGATTGAGATTTATGACGGACAGACATTTTCCAATTCAGAAAATGGTCCAGATTGTTGATGTACCATAGACAATGACTTCCCATTGTGGTTAACATGGGGAGTGGTCTAGGGCAGCCTCTCTTATTAAGGGTTACTCAAGAAGACTAGCCTGCCTCACCAGACAACGATTTCTCATTGTGGTTAACATGAGGAATGGTCTGTTTTGGAGGTTGGTACAGGACAATATTTTCCTCTTGTGGTTAACCGAGGAAATGATCTGAATAATCATTCCTTAGGGTGTATTCATTCTCTCTAGGTTGCACTTTGTTTAGTGAGGGAGGAATGTCCCAGGGAGGGGAATGGTCCAAGCTCAACAATCAGGGACAGGCATTCCTTAGGGCAGATTCATTCTCTCCAGGTTACACTTTGTTTAGTGTCGGAGGAATGGCCTAGGGTGGGGAATGTTCCAGGCTCAAAAATCAGGACAATTATTCTTCCTTGCTTGAGAAGAATAGTCCAGATAGCTCATCATTGATGTCTTACCTTTTGAGGGTAGATGCTCTTTTGGGATCTCACAGATGTGAGTGGAAGAATGGCCTAGATGATTCAATTTATATCATAACATTGTTTCTGTGTAGGTTGATATCAGATGATTGTTATGAAGACTATATGACAGTAGATGTATACTACTGTGGTGGATGTGTTCCACTGTTTGTGACTATACGTTACTGATCAAGTACTTGTGTGCTACTTGGTGTGGTAGTGTACCATTGTATTGTAGTTATGTACTACTATGGATAGACACAGTTGTGTTCTATTTTGTTCGGATTGCCTTGAAGACTATCAGTAGTTTATTGTAAATAATTATCAGCCAGATGAATTACGATGAATAGAGATTTTCCAAACAGAAAATGGTTCAGAAAATTTACTCTTCTAGATTAGAAGAATGGCTCTTGTATCACTCTGTGAAGTGAGCATCATGTCATATTACTTAGATAGAGTATGGTTTCGAGAGATGATGAAGATGATGACACTGATGATGACGATAGTTCTCATGATCTAGTCTATACAACTATGTTGATGTTACTGGGCGAATGGTATGTTTTGTGCTCAAGACCATTACCTGTAATACCTCCCTAGCTAGGAGGGAGTGTTGATAATATGGTAGATGCGGGAGGTATTTACCTCTACGTGTAAACCTGACAAGGATAGAATACTCTGGGAAGCAAGAAGAAACCCTAATGAGTTGGCTAATAAACCTAGAAGACTTGTCTGCTCAAGAAGATAATTTATATTAGGTTATTAGCCTCCAAGAGAAGATGTCGGCCAGAAATAATAATATATACTGAACAGAAAGATACTTATAATGAGAATTTGGCCCGGGCAGTTAGCTAGATTTACTATAAATACAGGAGGCCAGTCTTCATTCTGGTAGGCAGTCTCAGAATTGCGGAGCAACACTTGTGCACATTGTAGTGCCTAGTTTTGTGCGCAGGTTTGAGGAGAGCTGCTGCAGTTGGAAGATCATGTTTGGCTTGGAATATCTCTTGGTTAGGGTTTGGACTATCTGATCAGCTCTTGTTGGTGTGATATCCTTGGGGAAAGGTGTGGTACCCTTTGTTTGGCTATCTATCCTAGGGTTTGCTTTCAGAGTGATTCTCTGTCAAGGTTAAGGTGCTTGGAGGGTGGATTCACCCTATGGTTGGGTGACAATAGTGATATTGTCGATGGTAAAATGAGCACATGCATTATATTCTAACAACCTCATTTCTATATTGTTTCAACCTTTGATGTTTGGTTTGATATATGTTCTTGATCTGGTGAATAATAAGTTCTGAATCACCAAAAACAAAAATCTTATCTATACCCATATCTTTAGCAGCTTTCAACCTTAACAACAAGGCTTCATACTCACTAATGTGATTGGTTGTGTCAAAATCAAGTTTATATGACATAGGAATGACCTCCTTGGTAGGGGAAATCAAGACAATCCCAGCACCAACACCTTCTCTAGAACTTGCCCCATCAAATCACATTTTCCAAACAAAATTATCTTCACTGTCCCTAACAACAATTGTTATCTTTCTAACTGATAGTTCTACTATCTGATCACTCATATGAAAAATAGAGGAACCATGATCATCTTCTATAGTATATATAGGATGATCAGTGGGGTTCGCGTGATCACTTACCAAATAATCAAGTCTTACTTCCCTGTATAATCTTCGTTTTTCCCCACCAAAAACAGGTATGGTTTCATAACTAAGATCCATTTGTTGAGTGCCTCCTACCTTTTTGACCCAGGATCTTGACAGAAGCATTCCAAATTTTGGAGGTATGTCAGCCACAATAACATCTAATACCAAACTTTTCATAGGTAATTGGGAAAGAGTAACAACCACATAGTTCATAACTCTGAGGTATTTGACTTTCTTGGAGTCAAAATAATATATATCATGGTAAGGTTTAGTAATGTCTAACCCTAATTCTTCCATCACCACCTTAGGCATGACATTATGCAAGGCACCGGAATCCATTAAGCAGTCATGTGATATCTTATCATGAACATTTAATGATATGCAGAATGGGAGAGAAGTATCAGTTATGTCTTCAATATGAGGTCCAATTGTTATAGCAGGATTCTCATCTTCTAGATTGATAGTATCTAAAGAGGTAACCTAAGAAGGAGATTGTAGGGCTTTGAGAACAATCTTCCTAAAAGGCTCTTTTTTCATGAGTTCTAGTAGAGGCACATAAATCTTGATTTTGTTAATTTCATGTTATAGACTAAAAGAAGAAACATTCTTTTCTGGTTCCTTTATCTCAGCAGTACTAACCTTGGCAGGCTTCTTCACTGGTTGATCAATTTGAATCCCAGGACTATCTTTACTGATGCCTTCTTTAACTGGGTTGTTGGCCTTCTTTGTGGAAACAAGTGTATCTACTTTAGGTGCATTTAAATTAGATCTGAGATTATATTTCTTCCTTTTAGGTTCTTTCTGAACAATCTCATCAACATCCCCTTCTTCAAACTGGTTTAAAATCAAAGTATCATCATAATCCTGTTGTGTTACATGCATAGGAAATATTTTAGAATCATTTAGATGTACTTCAGGGTCATCTTCTATGTCATGTTCATCTTCTTCCTCATCTACTGCATTATTTTGGAAGGGGGGCAAAACTTTTTGCTCCTCTTGATTTTTTCTTTCTCTTGCTAAGATTTGAGGTGCATTGTTTGGCCTCCTGAACTGATTTTGATTTCTATATCCACCCTCCTGTGGAGGTATACTGGGATGTTTTTTTTTCATATTCAATATTTCCATCTCATATGTCAGATACTTCAGCATCTTAGCCATTTCATCTATCATAGAATCAGATGTTGTATTAGAAGAGGAGGGCATATCTTCTTTTTGCTTTTTTCTGTCTCTATCACCCCTATACTTCAATTTGTCTGTTGCTAATATGTTTGATTCTACCTCAATAACAACTTCTTGCGTCTGGTTGAGGGTAGCAGACCTTCTTTCTCTTAGCAACAAGGAAAATTCAGCATCAAAATCATTGGCAAAGGTGATTTTAGCTAATGTTTCTGAAGGTTTAATCTCATCTGGAATTTTACCATACATTTTGTTGAATCTTTTGGTAAAATCATGTATTGATTCACCTTGTTTCCTTTTTAAAGCACCAAATTCATTGATGTAGTATAAAACATCTTTCTTGTATCCCCAGTGTCTAAGTAAGGTGTCATCCAAGGCTTCAATATCAACAATTGAATTAGGTGGAAAACTCCTGAACCACTTTCTTGCTTCACCATCTAAAATCTGCACAAACAATCTCATCCATACATCTGCATGCTCTACATTGAAATTGTCTGTAAAACTATAAACGGAATTCAAATTCTCTTCAACAGTAACTCCTCCTTCTCCATTAAATCTAGGAAAATATTTCATATAATCATTTAGTGGAAAGGCATACATGACTTGCAGAAGGATTAAAGGGGCATACCTTGCTGCAACAATTGCATCCATTCTGTTTACAACCATATTTGTTATCTTTGGTGTTGGAGTTTTGGGAGTAACCAAAATTTGTTGGGTATGTGTTATATTCTTTGCATGAGTA
>ML788225.1:45976-88276 GCA_009831015.1 Picea engelmannii | reverse complement strand
AATGTATGAATATAATATATGCTGGTTTTCCCGGTTTGGGTTTCCAGGTGAAAAATATCTGTGTAATGTTTTTATTTGCCATTGTATATTTTTTGTTCTTTTCTGAATATCAGTTTGCAGTAGATATTGTACAAGGTTAGAATTTACAAAATTGGTGATGTTGAAGGTGACAATGAATCTTGATATTTAGCAGACATGGGTTTCTCATATGGACTATAATCAGATGATGGGCCAAGAAACAAAGGATTCTCAAAAGAGGAATAATATGATTTAATTTCTTCTGAGGAGAGAGATCCAAAAGATGAAGAGAGTGTTTCTGGTTCACTCTTAATATATTTGATGTGATCCAGAAAAGTGTTTGAATATTCTTGTTCAATGAGTTCTGCAACTAGCTTCCACTGATCTAGATTTAATTCTGATATAGTTGAAGGAAATGAAACAGGCTCAATGACAGGTTTGACTTCACTTTCAGGAATCACTTCCTCATATGATTGGGTTTTAGTGATTTCAAAAAATTGTCCTTGAGAACTTTCTGGAGAGAATTTTCCTTTTGAGAGAGAGGATTGTCCAGAAATAACTTTATGTTTTCTTAGTAACTTTTCAGGGTCTGGAACTGCTGCAATAGGCTCAAGATCTGGATTTCTTCTGGTTACTGGTCTCTTAGTAGATGATGAATAAGTTGGAGGATTTTTAGGTCCTTTCCCTTCTATTTTAGGATTCAGAATTCCCACAGAGGACTCGCCGAGTGAATAATCACAGTCTTATGTAGTGTCTAAAATCTTGTTCACCATCAAGATTTGAATCTAATCTTGTTTTTTCCCCAGGGAAGATATATTCATTCCTTCATCCCCGACAACAGTGCCAAAAGATGTTAGTCCCTAAATTTTCACTTGACTATGAGAGGGAAATCTAGGGCATCATTGAGTTATTTCAAAAGTGTTTTGAGGGTTTTTATGGTTTGGTTTTGTGAATAAGGTGGTTGAAAACTGGCTCAAGGTTTAAAATAAACAAGAAATTTAGAATAAGAATAGAAGATATCCCATTGACTAGTTAAAGGGTAGTCATATAGATGTATTAGACAAATAAGTAAAAGAGAAAATGAAGTTTTCAATTTTTCAACCTCACATAAAATTCTTATCTCAAAATATCATTTAGAAACAAGAACATCAGCCTGAAATCAAAACTTGAAAATAATCACCACAACAAATTATTTACTGTATCAATTAATAATCAAGAAAGAAAATGCATTGCAATTTTAATAATGATCTCAAGCATGAAGAGAGAAGAACATAGAAGAAAAGAGAATCTAACCATCCATATGCCTTTGCTATTAAGTGTCAAATAGAACATGAATGTATTACAAGGAGTTTCAAAATAGGTCCCCTGGATCTCCAATTTTTCGACCAGAACAAAGTCTTTCTTCTATCTACTTAAACTATCCAAAATATATCAGATCCTAATTTCTAGTATGATATTAATGATAAGACCTGATTAACATCTATCTACTAGGGAAGTTAGCTCAAAAGGAGCATTTGCATTACAAAAATAGATATTAGCTCAACAACTTAATCTCAAATGATCCTTTCAAAAATACATTTGATCCTACAAAATAGGAATTGGTTTGATATAGTCATGCATTTCGAGGTATTTGCCTTTCATAAGAAAAAATAAGTAAATCTTTCCTTGTTCCCTGATAAACATCAAAATTGAAAGTGTGCCAAATCCTTCATAAAGATATTAGGGTATGACAACAGCACTAGCCTTGGCAATCTTCTATTTGAGTTGTGTGGTGAGTACGATGTTATGCCAATAGATTTTGAAATTTATTTCTCTGAGCTCTTTCAGAAATTCTCTTCGCTCTCTTTTCTTACTCTTGATACCCTGAATCTTTTCTTCCTACCTATCACTCCATTTCTCTATATGATCCTTCTCTTTCTTCAATTGTTTCACCATCTTTTGGAGTTCTATGATCCTTTATTTATCAGTTCTGACCTTAACCTTGAATTCAGGGAACTCTTCTGCAGGTGTAGGCTCATTCAGATCTATGGAAACCTTATGTTCTTTCATTTTAATTTGGTATTTAGAAGCCAATCCCGAGTTGTGCTCTTCATCTGAAATAGTTGAATCCATGGCTTCGAGCATATCTGATATGTGGTTTGAATCTACAAGGTTTCTTTCTTTATTTTCAGGAAACCTATTGATACCTTTAGCAAATGCTTTATCTCTTGACAATCTGGTAGTAGCTCTTGCTACAGGTCATGTATGGAATGGAGCAGTCTTTTTACCTCTTTCTCCTGGTTCTTTATGAAATGGAGGTTTTCTTGCATTTTATTTGATACCTGCTTTAGCATCCTCAGAATGATCGTCTATAACTATGACGTCTTATTTTTTTATTGAGGAATCAAACATAGATTTGGAACTTAGCCTGTATTTGTTGGTAACTCTAGTAGAATTTTTCCTAGGGTTTTGAGACACAGGCACATATTTCTTCTTTTTCCTTTTGACTACAACACCTTTCTTACTGGATTCTGGTGATTTATGCTTGACTTTGGTTTTAACATCATAATATTCATCTGAATATTCTTCTATTTCTACATCTTCCTCAGACAACCTTTCAATTTTTATATTCAATTTGGGTCTCTTACCTCTGTTGGTGCTTGTCATCCTGATGTAAGACATTTCCTCTTTAATAGGGGTTTCATCAACTGGAATACTTTGTTTATGTGTAACATCCCTTTTCCCTTTGCCTCTTTTCTGTTTTTTGGGATGTGGGTCAGGATTTAGGGATTGGATCAACCAATCCCAAGGTTTCTGTACTTCCCTCAGAGCAGAAACGACCAGAGTCTTAATTAAGACTTGATGAAAAAGGATACCTTTTGCAGTGGCGAGGTGCGACTACACCCTTTTTGACATCTTTGCTAATATTTTGAGTAGAAAGTAAGGCATATTTAAAGGATAGTCTCAGGTTATATGCATTAACAACCTACTATGGTAGAGGTAAACCAGTGAGAATCTGCCTTCGCAGGTGATATACCTATGGATAATGATTAAAGCAATGTGTCATTCTTGTCTAGTCCAACTGTGAGGGACTCCCTTTCTCCAATCCAGGTTTTGCTTATCTGGTAGAAAAAATTGATTGATAAACTCCGTGACTACATGCTCCTTTTTCCACCATCATTCGCCTCCAACTACCAATCTGCAAGCTTTGGCGATGGATTGTTCTATCACCAACATCAACAACTTTCTGATCTCCACTTTGAAACCATCGAATTTCTATGAAAACACCATAGATACATGTTTTTCATAACCTTGGAAGGTGGTGAGGAATTCGAACCAGCCAGAGTCTTTAAACCTTTGCGCCATCTGTGGATATGCTTCAAGAAGCTCAATGCCGTCAGGTTCCAATCTGACAACTTTCCCACTTCTCTAAGGTTCCATATCAATAATACGATGTTGCAACCTGGAACTGTCAGAAGTTGAATTTACAACCTATAAGTGTTAGCATACAACAATTTCTTCTGAAATATACCTGTGCTTATAATTCAACAAAATCATAACCACGAGTGACAAGATCAAATAATGATGTTTGGGAATCGAACTGATTTGAAATGGGTCTTTGCAGGTACATAATGATCCCATCATGTAATGGTTTGAAATACATAATTGATTCAGGTGATATCATGGGACACATGCGGATTATCGGTCCATGATTTATGTAATCATAACAAAATTAGGGTGATTGGCGCTTATCATGGAATGATTACATTAGCGCTATAGGAATAACATTATTCCAGTAGCGCTATTAATGACTTGGAATAAATTTGAATGTGGAGGATTCAAATAGGCATATGATGTGACAGATATCGTAAAACCTTATCTAAAATCTTCAAACTCAAGGAAATTATTCAAAAATCTAAAATGAGAAACATAACAAAATAAAAACACATATTAAATTCAAATGAAAGAAAACAATGAAGTACAGTTAGGGAGGGTTTTAGGATTAGAGTTTCTCACTAGATCAAAATCAAAATTAGAGACTAACATGAGGCATGCCATGAAGCTTGAAGATATGTTCCATGAAAATTTGAGCCACAGTTGATGCGGCAAATAGGTGTTGAAGAGCACACAAATGAGCATACTTGGAAAGACAATCCACAACCACGATGATGATGGACTTATTTCCCGATTTAGGTAATCCCACAATAAAATCCATAGATATGTCCCTCCAAATAGTGGGTGGAATCGGAAGAGGTTGGAGTGTGTTAGGAGGTTTTATGGTTTCTCCTTTGTTGCGTTGACAAACATCACATTTTGCTACAAAAGTGAAAACACCAGTTTTCATACCATCCCAGAAAAAAGAATGTTTGACCCGATCATATGTTTTGGTAAACCCTGAATGCCCAGCTATGGGAGTAGCATGAAGCTCAAAAATCACTGTGGATTTAAGTTGTGATTGCTCACTTAAATACAAATAGCCTTTGTAGTGAAGTTCATTGTTGTGCCAAGAGTACCCTGGGGAAACTGTAGAGTTGGATTTTAATTGTTGGATCATATGTGATATGTTAGGATCATGTAGCCATTCTTGGTGCACAACTTGGAGCCAATCTGGTACAAAGAAGGAGAGGGAAAAAAAGGGACCCTTCATCTTCATATTTTCGAGAAGGAGCGTCAACAACCAAATTTTCTTTTCCTTTCTTGTAAATGATCTCATAATCATAACCAAAGATCTTAGTTACCCATTTTTGTTGCTCTAGGGAGGAAGGTCGTTGCTCTAGAAAATACTTGAGGCTTTTATGATCTGTCTTAATTTGGAAGTGTTTCCCTAGGAGATAAGGACGCCAAAGATCCATTGCATGAAGAATAGCCAACATTTCCTTTTCATAGATTGATTGGCCCAAATGGAATTTGGACAATTGTTTGTTATCAAAGGCCAAAGGTCTACCTTATTTCATAAGGATAGCTCCAATTCCTCTGTCTGAGGCATCACATTCAAGGACAAAGGTTTTTGTGAAATTAGGAAGGGCCAAAACTAGAGTAGGACACATAGCTTCCTTCAAAGCTTGAAAATCTTGATCTATTGCGAGAGTCCAAGTGAAAGAATTATTTTTAAGGAGAGCAGTGAGAGGGGCCACAATCTTCCCATAATTTCAAACAAACTTGTGATAATAGTCAGTTAAACCAAAAAAACCACGCAAGCTCTTAACAGTCTTGGGGCGAGTCCAATCCTGAATTGATTCAATATTTTTAGGATCCACCCGGACACCATCCTTTCCAACAATATGTTAAGTACCTAAACCAGATCTACAAAAGGATAAAACTCCTCAAGCAATCCTTTCTTGTACAATCACAATATTCTTCACTATTATCATTATGGGCCCTATGCCCCCCCCCCCACTACCTCTCTAGCTACCTTACACAATATGACCCAAGTACTCTACTTCTGAGTCTCCAAAGGCACATTTAGAGTGTTTGAGGAAAAGTTGGCACTGCGAGAGTAGATGGAGAATTTTATCCACATGGAAAATATGATATTGCCAAGTTTTACTATAGATGGGAATATCATCAAAGAAAACTAAGACAAAATGAAGGAGAAAAGGATGAAATACATGATTCATGAGGCTTTGGAAGGTGGAGGGGGGATTACATAGGCCAAAGGGAAAGACAAAAAAATCATAGTGACCCTCGTGAGTTTGAAAGACAGTCTTGGGTATGTCAGCTTCTTGCATATGTATCTGGTGGTAGCCAAAACATAGATCAAGTTTAGTGAAGTACTGAGCACCACTCAACTCATCCAAGAGATCATCAATGACAGGATTGGGGAACTTATCCTTGATGGTGAGCTTATCAAGGGCATGAAAGTCAAGACACATGTTCCAAGTACCTTCTTTATTAAGTACCATGACCATAGGGCAATAAAAAGGGCTAGTATGGGGGTGGATAACACTTGCTTGGAGAAATTCTTTCACTATTTTCTCAATTTCATTCTTTTCAGAAAAGGGGTGACGATAAGGGTGAAAATTCGGAGGAAGACTGCCAGGAACAAGGGGAATGGAATGATCATGAACACCACGAGAAGGACGGAGTCCCTGAGGGGTGTAAAAAATAGCTTGATGTGTTGAAAGGATAGCTTAGAGGTCAGGATGCATAGAGGGTGTCTCAATTGCTTGAATAGAATGGAGTTGAGCAATTATACCGTAGTGGTATTTCTTGAGGATATTTTCCATACGATGGGAACTAATGATCTCAGGAGAACCAGCTATGAGACCTTGGAATTGATAACTTTGTCCTTCTTGTTGGAATTGCATGGTTAATTCCTTAAAATCCATAAGAATGAGATCCAAAGTGCGTAACCATTCAACACCTAGCACAATGTCACAACCTCCCATGTCAATGGAAAACATATGAGATTTCAATTGGTAATGTCCAATTTGAAGACAACCATTTTCAAAACGCCCACCACATTTAATGGAGCCACCATTGGCTATCATGGTTTGAAAATTATTGACAACACGAATATAGTAATTGGTTTCCTGGGCAATGCGATGATGAATAAAATTGTGGGTGCTACCACTGTCAACAAGGATGATGACCTTCTTGTGCTTAATGTAGCCAATGAGGTTGAGCATTTGTGGGGCCAAGAAGCTAGTGAGGTCATGCAAGGAAATAAGTGGGTCAACTACAGGTGAGTCAACAAGCTCCTAGGTGGCATCGAGAAGGGAGAGTTCTTCAACAAGGGGAATTGTCATATCCTATTCAAGAGCATCTTTGGAAATGGCCATAAATAGTTTTTTTTCCTTACACTTGTTCCCCGAAAAATATTTTTCATCACAATTATAGCAAAGACCCTTCAATTGGCATTCAACCATTTCATCCCTAGTTAGTTTCTATACCTTGAGGGAAGTGACAGGGGGGTTATGATTATTGGGTCGAGGGCGAGGAATAGAAGGGGGGTTTTATTCTAGGAAAAAACAACTTGTTGGGACTCTTTAGCAAGTTGAGTATCTTCCAACCAAGTTGGGGGACGGGGCATGAGAAACTAGGATCGGATTTCATCCTTAAGACCAATGATAAATCATTCATGGAAGAACACATCTGACATGCCCTTTGCTCAAAAGGACAAATTCTCAAAAGAAGTGATGAAGTCTTCCACTGTGCCTGACTGTTTCAACTTGGTCAAACGACCGAGATAGCGGGTATCAATATCAAAGCGGGCATTGAGATCAGTAACAAACTGGGTCCAGGCAATATACCCCTGACGTGAATTTTTTCTCCATTGCCAACATTCAGGATCTAGTAGAGGACATCATAGAAAAGTTTGGCCAACTCGTCAATAATACCATCCAGAGAAGATTAATTCTCCATTTGAGTGACCCAACCTGTAGGATCAGAGCCATCAAATTTATTGACCTCTATGCGGGGAAGAAGGGGTTCAGGATGAAAGGAGTTGGAGTGAAAATGCAAAGACTGAGAGGAATCAACAACATCAGGTTGGTCTGTTGAGGAAGGATGCATAGGGTGGTTCAACAATTGATTGAAAATAGACTGGAGGGAGGTCAATTGGGTTGTGAGGTTGGCTTCCATGTTGTTAAATTTGTTCTCTAATTTGTCAATGCGGGAATGGGTATAATCCATCTGAGATGTGAGATGTCCAATTGAGACATGGGCTTGATTGATGGAAGTTTGGAGTTCTTGGTTGCAAGTGGTGGCCATTTGGAGAGTGGAAGTGTGGGTAAGGAAAAACAAATGGGTGGGTGGGACCAAAAAAAAAAAGGAATTGGAAGTGATAGGTTCCATGATGATCAGTGTGTGAAGGGAAATATAATGGAATGGGCGGAAAAATAGGGAAATTGGCAAGGGGTCGGGTCCAATAAAACAAAAAGTATTAAAAATTAAGGGTATGACCGCGATCAGGGAGAAAAGGGGAATCCAATGGAATAGGTCCCAAATAAGTGTGTCGACGGGACCACTATACTTTTTTTTTTACTCCTACGGAATTATACTCTAGCTTGAAGAATTCTACAGTGACGAAATTCCCAAATGCTTAAGAGGAAGAAATGTGTAGTAATTTCATAGCCAGAATGCAGAGGACACTGTAGCATGTCAATAGATATTGTTGTTTCTATTTTTGTTTCCTTCCCAAGGGTTCTATAGACAAGGGTTTTCACTTTGCTATATCTCTTTGATATACATACAGGGTCCAAAAATAGTACTTGGCCCAATATCTCAGGATACCAACTAAGGAGGCTAGATCGTGCCATTAGTCGTACTACCCGACTACCTAGGTACTAGAGAGTATCTTCCCGAGTGATTTTATCGATGGAACTATAGTATTCAAGCAGTCAATTGGTTTATCTATGGAGGGATTCAAGGGATCTAGGTCAATCTGTATACAAGTATTTTCTGATGCGTTACCACTCGAAGGGGTACCAACAAGGGTTACAAGGGTGGCCAACAAATGTGCTCTTAAGTACCACTTGTCTTTCCTACGTGTATGAATCCTTGACTTGGGTTTATGCATGTAATGACAGATCTATGTAGCTTAAAGACGATGGAATATGTCTCTACCCTAAAAAATTTAACCCACAATTTTCTTCCAAGGAAGGTGCTCGGATACCACTTGTAGTAGTCTAGATATAAATCAGTATGAAAAACATAAATAATTAGCTAGAAATTGCAGAGAAACAATGATATAACTAGAATGATACCTCAATAATACCAGAATAATACCAGAATAACACCAGAAAGAGCACTTTGATTACTAAGAGAAATGTTCACTTGCCTCTTCGAGGGGGAAACCTCCAGCAGAGTAGAGCATTATTACAATAATATATAAGACAAAACTTTCCATACCCTCTATTCCTATTTATACTAAATCTATCTATCCAAAAGAACAATCTAGAGGAAGATCCTTCTAGAAGCGGAAGCTTCTATTAGGTCTTCTTACATTTGACTTATTCCATATTATTGCTAGGCCTTATTAATATTGACCTTTATTACATGGAAATATATTATTCTACCCACTTGAGGGGTTAGGTAGGTTAGGCCCCTAACAAAATCCTATTTCTACACTCTCCTTTGGCATGCTATGAACTATATACATTTCACTCACACTCTCCTCTTTCTCCACAAAAATAGGAAGATCATTTTCTTGGCTACTATTCTCACCTTATTTCATATCATATATATTTTCTTCTCTGAGAATATTGTCTATTAACATGCTTACAATTACGTTTACCCCACTCTCACTCTCATCATCATTCTCAACAACTAGGAGAATTTATTTTTCCTTCCCCTCTTTGTTTACTTACTCTTTTTCTCTCCCTTCATATACTTCTTGGCTTGCAAGGCTAATTAAAAAGTCTTCTCTATGGATTGCATTTTATTCACACAAACCTTCCTCTTAATGGAACATTTAAGATCATTGAAAAACTTAATAAATTCATATAATTTTTTAAGAAACATAGAAAGTAAACAATATTACACACATGCTTAGTACCCATATATTTTCCCTACAAAACTTTAATTAGGAAAAACAACAAAATTCAAAGCCCCACCTCTCTCGTCTCATTGTATTAACTTCATTTTTTTATTCATAGAATAGCCATAACAAAAGGCTAAAACTACCTTATATCATAATGTATAAAAAAACATGAGATAAAAAAACTCTAAAATCCCCAAAACCTCACCCTAGGAGCTAAGGTGGCCAAGGATTAGGGGCCTTAGGGAGCCTAGTTGGTACATTAACCCCCAAGGATCATAACTTTCTCATATGAAATCTATTTGGGGTTCTAAGTTATCCCATTGGAAAGATATCAATAAGATTTATAGGAAGGGAGGGTATGAGATAGGGGAAGCCTTTGGATTCTACCTTTCTTTTAATGAAAACCACAAAAATGGTGTTTATGACCCGAAAAAAGTATCAAAAGTTTTGGACCCAAGAATTATTGTAAATATGATTACAGGGTTTAGCATAAATTTTGAGATGGTGGAAAATATTGAATGGCCACCTGGATTATCCATCCTTCCTCCTCATACTTCTCCTCATCTTATTTTTCAACTCTTCATTCCCACTCTTATTCTTCTTCTCCCCTCTTTCCTCTTCATCATCTCACCCTCTTCCTCTTCTTATTTTTCTCCCTCTCTTCCTCTTCCCCTTCCTATTTTCCCCCAAATACTCATTCATTTTTTTCTAAAATTCTTCGTACATTTTATCTCTTCCTACTCCTTCCTTATTATTTATCTTCCCTTCCTATCCTCCTCTTCTTATATTCCTTCTCTTGTGTTTCAACTCATCCTTCCTCCTCTTCATCTTAGCATTTACCTCTTCTTCATCCTCCTCCTCTTGTTCATCCTCTTTTTTCCTTTTCTCATTTTCGCCTCCTTCCTTATTCTTCCTCTTCATTCCTCTCTTCCCTCTTCTCTTCTCTGCTTCATTTTCCCTCTTCCCTTTTCTCCCCTCACTTCCTTGAGATTTTCACAATTCTGCAGGCTATATTTTTTCATATGGATGAGTTAAGTTTTGAATGAAATAGTGTTGGATAAGATTATATCCTGAATATATCTATGTGTATTATGGATTTCATTACTTGTATATACTTTATTTTGGTTTTTCATTTATGTTATAATTTCTATCAACCTAATTTTTCCTCACCTAATTTGTCATGAGTACTTTCAACAAAAGGATCACTTTTTCATATTTAGCCCCCATTTCCCTCATTTCCATCATCATATGACCTCAATATTGTCATATTAAGCTAAGTAAAACCTCAAGTTTGACCTAAAAGTCATAGCACAAAATTTATCCATTTTTGTGCACGTGGGACACATACTAAGTCCTTAAAAATCCACATTATGCCCCAAAAATGGAAAATTAATTTTTGTTCTCATTAATGTCGTGTGCCTTTCAAAAATGGCACAATGTTCAAGAGTAGACCTTAGTAAATTGTTATTTCCAAATATAGGATTTGATCTATTCTTCATCAATTATATTTATCCCATTAATTCATTAATACAATGAGATGATTCACATTGAAGATAGATCTCAAGAGAGGTCCACTATTTCATGTATAGGTATAACTATTGAGGTCACTCATTTCATCCATTACTCATTGCAAGCTGATTCTACCAAAATTCCATTAGAGATATTTTTCACCGTAGACTTATTTTTTCTACCTTATTGGGATTTAGTTTTTACCACCAAAGCTTGGATTGGAGCACATAGGGAGGCAAAGGACCCTCCCTCAAGGTGCATCTAGAACCCACATAGTTGCTACAACCATTTTTAAGATGTTAAATTGTAAGCATTTGTTTTCATTGGCAATAAAGTTACTTTCATTATTTGTTGTATCTTATGCTTTAGATTATTGGATGCTTGTTATTCTTTAATATCCTTTCTTTTGCATGAGATAGAGTATGGAATGGTTTGTTTGTGTATGGCTTATTTATATTTTTCCTTTTTCAATTACTTAATTCACACAATCCTAAAGTAGGTAATTTTGGTGCCCTCTACAAAATTCTATTAATAGATTGGTGTATTAATAGATTGGTGACTTCATTGGGGAAGAAACCATTTTTTTCTTCCTTGGTTATGTGTGTACTATTAGGGTTTATGGTAGTGTAGTTTTTGTTGATTTTTTATTATTTTATTGTTTGCTATAGTCATTTTTATTAAGTGACTTGGATGGGAAACCTTTATTTTTACCCTCAACAATTGGAAATTTTCAGCAATTTTTGTTTAAAAATAGAGTGCATTTTTTGCCCAAAAATCGTGCAAATACATGTTTTTTTGTGTTTTATTGCATCAACATAGAAGTTTTATTTTTTTCCATGTTTTATTTCGATTTTTAGATTTTTTATTTGGCTAGTTCTAGGATTTTTCTAATCTATTTGCTCAGTCCCCCACTTGACCTACTTTCGTATTTCAATAATTATGTTGTTTTTTCCATTTAGGACATTGTAGGTGAAGAAATGGTTTGTTACCCTTAGTACTTACCACCTTTAGGGTTCTATTAGGAGATATTGACCTATTTCAGTTTCAACAATTCTTTTAGAACTTGTTTCTTGGTTTTTTTCTCCATTTGATTTCCTTAAAACCATATAAGAGTTAGTTAAGAAATGAATCTTTTGCATTTGAAATTTCAGTCATTTTCTCTTCAAAACATAGGGTTTTGCATTCCAATTACATCATATTGTTAAACATTAAGTCATTCATGTTGGAACATCAAGCATTAATGATTCATCACACATCTCCTAGGTTCATTCGGTTGAGAGGTCGATCCTCATTTGGACACGGTCAATCAGGAAATCAACCAACACACCACACCAGTCGATCGAGTAGTCGATGTGCCTATCGGTTGGACAGTGAACCAAAAATCAAAGATAGTCGGTCAGTGGATCGACCAGCCCTACAATCGACTACAAATTTGATGAATAGTCGGTTAGATAGAGTCCTGTCAAGCTGACTTGATAGAGCATATTTTGTGGAGTCAAATCTAACCATTGACGTTTTTATGTGGACAAGATCTTTTGGATTATGTGGGAGTCTGTTATATCTTGATACTATTAAATAATACCCCTTGGGTCATTATCGAAGTGTAAAGTGTGAATTGAGATTGCACAATAGATCATGCAGATCAAGATGTGCAATATGCACTGTAATTTTTTGATTGCAGTACTATGTGCTTAAGTGCTACAATAGTGTCTTTAGATGCCATCTTTGTTCTTCGAAATTTATTGTCCCACTTCGCTTGTCTGCAATACTATGTTTCTTGTTTCATATCATGTTCCATTTCATTTCCCAACATGGTATCAAATTCGATGGTTTGAAAACCTCGACCTGTTATCTGCAAACCTTGTTGAGTCAAATTTGTTGTGTGATGGACTCTGGACTAGTAGTTTGTTGATTGGAACTTATTGAAACAATCAGTGTGTCTAGATATCAAAGATGACTTCAAAGATCAATCATATTATTCTGAACGGATCAAATTATGCAATATGGGCTCCATATATGGAAACTCTATTGAAAAATAAGGGACTGTGGAAGTATTCCAAGGTCGTGATCCAAAATCCAACAAATGCTTCGAATTTTTTTTTTATTGATGGAAAGAAGGATGAGGTTGTAGGGGTCATCCCGACCTACATCTCATGGGAAATCCATTTTCATCTTAGTGGATTTGATTCTTTTCATTTGGTTTGGAAGAAGTTGAATACCTTGTTTGACTGAGTCGACGAAATCCATTTCATGCAGTTGGAGAAAGAGTTGATCTCTCTCGATCCTCATTCCTTTGAAATAATTCAGGACTATTTAGCATGTGTTAAGGAACTCCAGTTGAATTTGAGAGAATGTGGAGAGAAATACAAAAAGAAGGATGTAAAACTCATTGAGTTGGTCCTGATAAATTTGAGAACACCTTTTGATGTGTTCTTATCGACCTTCCGCACCAACTAACATGCATGCAAAGAAGATGGTAAGGACTAATCCTTCAAATTTTTTTGTGAACTTTTGATTACTAATAAACATAGATTGATTGAACAAGGAAAGCTTAGTGGTAAGCACCAGGCCCACTTGCTAAAGGGTAAGGGAAATATGGATTCTAGGAATAGAGTGTAGACAGATGCTTCTGCACAGAAATGTGCATATACTAATCAGGGACCCTAGATGTTATCACTCTGTAATTTTCCTGACTGTGGAGGAAAATCACAAAAGTAACCTCTAACCAAAATTTAGCACTGGAAGCTATCCCTTCCAACCGAGAGAGGGATATCTCTAATAACTCAGTCACTCAAAGGTCATTGCAGTAACTAGTTATGTGATCAAGAACAAAGGCTAAATCTTCTATAAAATGTGGGTTTCAAATCTGATTGTGGCTGCTAGCGTAAAAACAGACCATTGGGCATGGAGTCAAGGGATAAATATAAATCAAAGTGATCAATATTGATTAATGAAGAGTTATGAGAGAGGGGAAATATAGCTAATGTTCTCTGGTTATCAATATTATTGTAGTGTGGTGGAAATAATTAGAAGAAACAACCCATCAAACATAAAACACTTAGCTGGAGTGAATTTTGGTTATCAATATTATTGTAATATGGTGAATATTATTGTAATATGGTGGAAAGAATTAGAAGAAACAACCCATCAAACATAAAGCACTTAGTTGGGGTGAATTTTATGCTTGATTTTAGATGAATAAAGTGGAGTGCTTAACAACTAAAAATCAGAGCATAAACATGAATTATGAATTTCATAAGTTAAATTAAGCACAAGAAGATATCACATAAATGAATAACTGTAAAAGAGAACACATCAACTAAGAAAAAGATACATCACCAGAGAGAATCAACACATGAATTCTTGAAAGAGAAAACTCTGTACTTCTTTACTAACCACTTAAAAGTAAGCAAAATAAAGATTACATAAAACCAAAAGGTCTTCCTTCTCCTCTCTAACCAACCCCCATACATTCCATATTACCCCTAAAAAAAAAAAAAAAATAGAGAGAAAGTGTCCATCCTCATGCTAAGGGATTCGAGCCCAACTAATTTCCTAATCATAGATTTAGTTGCAACAAAAGAGGAACAACTTCTAAACTGACTGCTAGAATATAGGGTTCAGTTTTTTATTTATGTTTGGTGCTTGGACATGTGGATACTACTATGGTTTCTTATGCCACCTGGAAGTTTGGCACTTTTAGTTTTGCACTAGGAAATTTATATCCCACATTTACCGGGAATAAAGTCTTTTTCAATTTTATATCCAATCATATGTTTAAAATTTGTCCACGAAAACGAATAGCTTGGGTTCCTCGTTTGGTGCTTTGGCTAGTAGACCTTTGATCTATTGCGACTTGCATTTCTGACTTAAATGCATGGGTGCTTGTGTTGTTATTTTTTTGGAGATTGGCCCCCTCAATATTGAATACCTCGAACCTCTACACTTGAGCTTGGGCATTGTGAGCCCAAATTATTTTTTTAAATAAACAGATATCGAGTTTAACATGGGACTAGGCTCTTGTAGATGATTGGTAATTATGATTTTGGAATTTAGAACTTGAGTCCAATAGGTTGAAGTAGTTGATAATAGTTTTAAAAGTTTTAATTTAAACAAAATAATATATTTTTATAATTATTTTGTTTTTGAAACTTATGAAAAAAGGAGTTTGATTTTGCAAGGATAGTTTTGAAAGTGGGGAATAACCAAGAACCTCGATTTGAAGAAGGAAAAAAATACATGCAAAGTTGGTAATTTGAAGATTTTGAAAAAGCAGGAAACTTAGCAGGGTCGACACAAGGGTTGCAGAGGACCTAAAATTTACATGTGATAACACCAGAGACAACCATAGTGAAGTCAAAGGAAGAAGACATGTCGACTTTGTGGAAATATTGGACATGTCGAGAAGAAATGCTTCAAGAAGTGAGATGATTTAGATGAGAAGGTTAAGAGACTTAAAGGAGACGTTTCGACTGTTTGTCAACCTGATGATAATTTCACCTTCCAAGTCGGGATTTCTCAGGCCTTGATGTCTCACACTATGCAAAATGAATGGGTTTTCAACTCTGGGTGCACTCATTATATGGCTAAAGATGCCACTTTAATCACAAGACTAAATAAAGACAAAGAAAGTAGAATCTACGTTGTTGATGATTTTTCTTTGGATGTTGTTGGTCAGGGTGATGTAGCTTGTCGACATGGTAAAATTGTCAACATATATCTTGTGCCAAATCTTAGTGCTAATATGTTGTCTATTCCTCATTTGAATCAGACCGGTAAGATTGTGGAATTTTGGCCAGATCGATTCTATGTTCGGGATTTGAAGAAAGGGAATTTGATTGTCGTTGACAGGCTTCTGGACCCGACGGAGAACTTATACAAGTTTTGTGACTTGACTCGACCTGAATTTGAATCGACTGCACTTATTTCTCACATTGATGAGAGAAGTCGAACTTGGCATGAAGGACTCAGACATCTAAATTTTTGAAGTCTCCAGGCATTGACAACTTAGAACATGGTTGTTGGTCTCCCAAGGGTTCTTCCTCTTGAAGGTGTATGTAAGGGTTGTGTACTTGGGAAGCATCATCCGGCACCTTTCGAATCTAGACAACCGTGGTGAGTGAAGAATATACTGGAATAGGTTCACAATGATGTTTGTTCTATCAATTTACCTTCACTAACAGGTGCAAGGTACATTTTGACTTTCATTGATGATTTTTCTCGTTTCACATGGGTTTTTTTCCTAAAAAACAAAAATCTTGTTGGGAATACTAAGACAAATGAGAGGGGGGGTGAATCAATTGTTACTGTGCTTAAACAATTTTATGCCTATTAAAATATTATTCATGTTCTCCAAGTGATCATCAAGATTATCCAATTCATGAACAACAAAAATAATAAATATCAGTCACACATATGATATACACAGAGACAGATATTCATGAGGAGACCCATAAAGGGAGAAAACCTCTTCTTCTTAGAATGATAGGCAATCTTTTAAGTTTTGTACATCATCAATCTTTGAGCACCAACTCAAAATGAGGCTACAACCTCTTCTTTAACAAGCTGCAACTTGTAGAGAGCACCAACCCTCTGGTTTCTCTAACACCCACTAGAAGGAAGCACCAACTCCCTGAGTGTTCTAGCACCAACTGGATGGAAGCACCAACTTCCAGTCACATAGGCACCAACCTGTATAACAGAGAACAATGGTTCTCCCTTGCACCACCCTACCACCCTGGTTTTTCTGGCTGCAACCAGATGGAAGCTACAACACCCTATGTTCAAGCACCCACTTGAAACTTTGAGGACAACAGTCCTCCCTAGCATCACCCTACCACCCTAATTATAAATCTTTACTTGAATAAGACCTTACAACAATGCAAACATTTCAATGCTTACCACTTCTTCTCTATTCTGCAATTCTGCTCTGCTTCTGTATGTACATGCTTGGCTCCACTTGTTGTCTCTCACCATTTACTCTTCCTCTGTTCTTCTCATGCTCTAAGGTTCTCATACAGTCTTCTGTTTTCACCATTTCTTCTCTGTCCAGCTTATGTTCTTCATCTATACATCTTTTTCACTATGTTCCTACTATCTCCTTGATCACATACAGTTCAACTTATTTTACCGAGAAACAACAACCTACCTCTGTCACAACATTTTTCCTTTATTCCTGCTCTTATCATCCGTTACACTCCGCATATCCAATGCTCAAGTTGGGAATCTCAAAAATGCTTAGGAATCATGATTCCAATGCTTAGGAGCGATGATTCAACCGCATAGGAACAATGATTCCAATGCCCCAGAACAATGATTCAGTTAGTGTAACTGAATCGTAACTGATCAAGAAACCACAAAGTGAAACAACAACCCTTCGATCAGATTCTGTTTAATCAGCACCGTTGGATTATACACGTAGAGGCCTTTTTATTTTTCAATGCATAACCTCCGATGTAGAGCCAAGTAGCCCTAGCTCCTTCCCCTATCTTTTGTTGATGTGACCTTGGGCAATGATATCATGTCACCATGTGATTGTGGGTGCGGCAAAAGGTGGTTTGAGGGAAACCCACTTTTTGCCCCATAATTCACTACAAAGCTCCACATGTCCTTTCTCCAAAACTGTGGTTTCGATTGCAGCACGCCTTAAACATTTTAAAGTTCATGCACTTTCAATCCCTGCAATGCGATGAGACTGTCGATCTCATGATCTTGTCGGTGCTCGTGAACTGGCAGATCAGATCTAACCTTCTTAAATCAACGACTGTGATTTACTTCGTGATCTAGGCTCCGAGAATTTCACCTCTCAAACCCTGCTTTCCTCCGTACGCCAAAATTTTGGATTTGATGATCTACAAACACCTATCCTCCTTAATCCAATGACTATCCTCAACTCTGGGACTTCAACCTTCGATAATTTCAAACCTTTCTCCTTCAATTTTTCCCGTAGTAGTTTCGCCTGAATTTCACGATCTATTGACACGTACCCTCCTACACGATCAACGATCATAAGTGACTTCGGTCCTTCAGGACTTTAGACTGATCACTGCTTCATTCTCCTCTAGAGTGGTCACCTGTTGAATAATTCATAGGTAGTGGAGACCGCTTGCTGTTAGTTAACACTTCCACTTACATTGTCCTTCCACTATACTAGATCAATGGTTGAGAATGCACCCAAAGTGATATTTAGATCAGACGACTCGTATGCACTTCAGGACTTTGGCATTCAGGAATTCAGGACTTAGGGCATTTGCTAGTGGTAAAACTACCGAAGTAAAACTCTTAGAGTGATGTAATATTACACACGTCACCTGTTGACTTGGCACTGATCGAGTGGTTTCCACGTGTCCCTCGCCGACGTGGTCTACCACATGTCCTTGATGACATGGTATGCCACATGTTCTTCCTGACATGGTCTGCCACATGTCCTTGAATCAGACGGTTGAGTCTTACTTCGAGTCTTTACATGGAGTCCACAAGTTTATGCCATGTCTTTTCTGGATCAGACGACCCAGATTCACTTCGGATGATTTGACGCTTGAGATCTTCTTCAGACGATCATACGACTGAGATCTACTTCAGATGATCCAGTGGTCGAGAATTTATTTTGGCTCTCCGTCTCTCCGGACTTCAGGGATTTCAAATCTCAAACTGAAAAATATTGAAGTGAGATTTTTTCGGAGCGTAACCTCCTCGCATATTTAGACCTGAAACAGATGATGTTTGTTTGATCAAGATCTTAGATCAACGACTCGATCTGTCTATGATGCATCTTTGCCTTGGATTAAATCCAACAACTCTCCATCTTTTCTTATCCTATCCATCCACTTAATTTGATCCAAAAACTGACGAAGATTCAGATAATCGAATTCCCAAACGTTGTGCCCCGTTTATCCTATCCTTCACTTGATTTGATCTGATGCTTGTGAAGACTCTCAAAGCAGATCCACGATCAAGAATTTTGATCCTGATCACGTTTTTGTACTGCGCTTTCCTTTCTGATCTTATACTTTTCTTGTTTTTCATCATCGCTAATGTTCTTTCCATCAATTACAAGCACAACTTCCTGTAAAACATGCCAACAATCTCCCCTTTGGCATTGATGGCAACCCTAAAAGACTGCACTATTCTTCTTAGACCTCCAACTGTAGCATCTAGACCACACCTTTTCTCCCCTTTTGACATCAATGTCAAAGAAAACATTCTCCCCCTGAGTTGTTGCAGTACTTTTCAGAGGTATCAGATATTTGACCAACACATACTCCCCCTGGTAGGATGGACTCTCTTAGGTGAGATAAGGGATGACACCCAGATTCTGATAGAGATATTCAAATGGTTTCTTGGCTAGGGGTTTAGTAAATATGTCTGCAATTTGTCCTGTGGAAGGAATATAATTTAGCTGAGCAACTATGTTTGTAACCTGCTCTTTGAGAAAATGATACCTCATTGGTATATGCTTCATCTTTGAATGGAGAACAAGATTCTTGGAGACACTAATGGAATTGGTGTTATCACAATGAAGTGGAATTGGATCAATATAATTTACCTTCAAATCTGCAAGAGTTTGTATCATCCATAAAATCTGAGTGCAACAAGTAGCAACAAAAATGTACTCTGCCTCTGTAGTTGATAATGAAATAGATCCCTTCTTCTTACTAAGCCATGCTACCAACGAATCACCTAAGAAGAATGCACCTCCACTGGTGCTCTTTCTCTCATCCAAACAGTTTTCTCAATCAACATCTAAATATGCAGTTAATTGAAAATTTGTATTTCTAAGATACCAGAGACCATAAGTCATTGTACCCTTCAAATATTTGAATATCCTTTTGACAAATGCTAAATGAATTTGTTTAGGAGAAGACTAATAATGACCTACCATTCCAACAACTTGCATTATATCAGGATGGGATGTTGTGATGTACATAAGACTGCCTATCATTGATTGATATGTTATTTGATCAACATTAGGTGAAATATCATCTTTACTGAGCTTGCAACTAACCACCATAGGTGTTCTCGCAGGTGTAGAATATTCCATCTAAAACCTCTTTAACATCTCTTTCAAATAATTTTCTTGAGAGATAAATATCCCTGCAAAACTCTGATTGATTCGTAAACTAATAAAATATGACATCTCTCCTATCATGGACATCTCAAACTTAGTCTGCATTGAATTAGAAAACCACTGAACTGAAGGGTCATTAGTGCATCCAAAAATAATGTCATCTACATAAACCAAAACAACTAATAAATCATCACCTTCAGACTTAATGTATAGATTATTGTCAACATTACCTTTCCTTAACCCTTTGTCCTGTAGAAATTTGTCTAGTCTATAATACCAGGCTCGTGGTGCTTGTTTCAGTCCATATAATGCCTTTTTCAACTTACAAACATAGTCAGGATTATCTGTCAGTGAAAATTATTTATATTTCTCCGCATATACATCTTCTTCTATATCTCCATTAAGAAATTTTGACTTAACATCCATCTGATATACTTTAAAGTTCTTATGATATGCATATGCAAGAAACATTCTGATGGCTTCCAATCTTGCCATTGGTGCAAAGGTTTCATCAAAATCTTGTCCTTCAACTTGTGCATACCCCTTACAGACGAATCTGGCTTTATTCCTAACAATTTGTCCTTGTTCATCATTTTGTTCTTAAACACCCATTTGGAGCCAATTACATTCTTATCTGCGGGTCTAGGAGCAAGCTCCCAAGTATTGTTCTTCTCAATCTGATCTAGTTCCTCATTGATTGATTTTAAGCAATTTACATCTTTGATAGCTTCATTAAAGTTCTTTGGTTCCACCATGGATATGAAGGCTATATGTGATTGCTCGATGTCTTTGATTATCCTTCTCCTAGTTTGTACACCTTTGTCTTTTTCACCAATTATATGACTTGCGGGATGATTCTTTTGAGTAATTCTGGAGGGAGTATTTGATGTTGTTTGTTGATTTGAGTCTGTCTGAATATTTGTATCTTCATATGACTTAGATTCTTCTCTTTCTGATTCTTGGACTTGTTCATCTTCAACTTCAACTATATCCTCTGTTGTTGATTCAACACTACTTACATCTCATACCAAGATTTCTTCATCAACTTTTATGTTAATACAATCAACCAATTTATGTAGCCTCTTATTATAGCATCTGTATCCCTTATTGTTTGTAGCATACCCTAATAATATACCTTCATCAACCCTGTCATCATATTTGCCAAGATTTTCATAATTGTTCTTGATATAACACTTACTCTCAAAGACTTTAAAATACTTGATTGGAGCAGGTCTTCCAAACTATAGTTTATAAGGAGTCTTGTCACTTTGTGGCCTGAGATGAGATTTGTTAAGAATATGTACAACTGTATTAATTGCTTCTACTCAATATGTCTGAGCAATATTCCTTTCATTCATCATTCATCTTGCCATCTCTTGAACTGATCTATTATGTCTCTTAACTAATCCATTTTGTTGTGGATTTCTTGGAATAGTATACTCTCTTTTGATCCTATGTTTATCACAAAACTCTTTTAAGTCCCTTGAACTAAACTCTCCTTCTCTATCAGAACTTACTGCCTGCAATATTTTTCCTGTTTAATTCTCAGTCAGAGCCTTAAACACTTTGAATTTTTCAAATGCTTCAGATTTTTCTTTCAGAAAGGAAACCCATGTAAATCTATAATAATCATCAATAATCAACATGAAGTAATTTTCTTTTCTTGTATATTCCTTCCTTGATGGTCCACATAAATCCATATGTACTAACTAAAGAGGTTTCTATGTTGATGCAAAGTTCTTAGATTTAAACCGTGTCCTCGTAAGCTTTCCTATTTGACAAGGTTTGCATACAAAATCATATGGCTTTGATATTTTTGGAAGATCTTTTACTGCCCCACTATTTCTAAGTTTGATTAGATGATAAAAATTTAGGTGTCCAAGTCTCCTATGCCATAACCATCTTTCATCATACTTGCTTAAGTGACATTCTTCTTTTTCTTCTTTCAAAACATAGGCATTGTTTTGTGTTCTTATTCCTTTTGCAATCAACTGTCCTATATTCACAGATTGTATTTTACAATCTTTAGAAGTGAAAACAACTTTACATCCTCTGTCACAAACTTGACTGACACTAAGCAGATTATGTTTCAAACCATCTACAAACTACACATCTTGAGCTTTCCCTTTGCCATTACTTATACTTACCATTCCTTTACCTTTGATTTTTTTATGCATCATTTCCAAAGGTTACATTTCCCGATTTGATTTCACTTAGAGACATAAACTTACCAAGGGTTATTTTGTCTTTGAGCTGAAAGTACTAGACCACAATTTTCACTATCTTTTTTTTCCATGTGATGGCATTTCTAGCTAAGGGTTTTATCCTTGGATCTTCTTTGGAATTTTTCAGATGGCAGTTTGCATCTTTGTGGCCGAATTTATGACAGTTATAACATTCAAGCTCATTGTTCAATAGGTCAAAGTGATTGGTGCAATTTTGTCTACTCATTGGTTGTTTAGTTCTATGTTGCAAAGATTGTTTATTTCTTGATCTCCTTAATTGCATGTCTCTAAACTTAATTTGACAATTTGCAATCTTATGACCAAAATTAGAGCAATAAAAACAGTAACCATGGAAGAAATTTTGGTACCTGAAGGATGGCCTTCTTCTTGGCATTTGTTGCTCCATCTTCTGATATCTTTGTTTTTTATCAGGGATCATCTTGTCTTTATTAGCTTTTGGTGGCAGAGTACTCACATGGTCTGATTGTCTGTTGACTTGGAACTTGATCATCTTTACTGGATCTTTGTTTTCTGTCTGTTTGCTGCTTGAACCACTTACATAGCCTAAACCATTTTTCAACAAAGGATATCTTTGTTTGCTCAGAATGTCATTTAGTTATGCTGAGGGTTTAATGCTTGGAAGATTTTGGAGATATAATGCTTTAAACTTCTCCATCTCTTTTCTGATTTTTACTACCTCTTCTTCCAAGGCTTCACATCTTGCCTTCTTCTCTGATAATTGTTGTTTCAGAATGTCCTCTATTTTATTTTCCTCTTCTAATTCCACTTTTAGCAGGGCAAAGTCTTCATCAGGTTTTTTACTGTCTTTCTCGAATTGTATCAACAATTCCTTTTTCTTTTTCTTCTTAAATCTGATTCTAGCAATTTCTTATAGGGCACTAATCAGTTCTCCTTCAAAGTCAACCACATATTCTTCATCATTAACATCACTTCCTATGATTTTATTATCATAATCTGTAACAACCTTGCTTAAATAGATGCATAGGGATTATTAATTATAATTAATTTGATAATCTGACTGTCCTAATAAGTTAGTTAAACAATAATTATTTCTTAATAATATTAATTAATTAATTAATTATTAATTACTTGTTCATATCTGTAAATGATTAATTAATTAATTGATTGACTCATTAATTAATTGAGTAATAAATTAAAGGGGTTAATAATTTTTAGTATATTTAATTAAAGACTTACGTATGAAGGGGGGGGAAGAAACAATAAATAAGGGGATAAGATATTAAATATAGGGATAAGACATTAATAAAGGAGGGATAAGGAAATTATTGAGGGGGAAGGGAGTCGGTGAAGAGGAGGATATGACGGGGAAAGAGGCGGACGGGAAGGTATCATGTGAGGAGGGGGAAGGAAGAATCAGGAGGGGAGACTGTAGTTCTGGTCATTTTAGATTTTTTGGTTCTGTTATTGGGTTCTGCTGTTTTGGGAAACTATTTCAGGGGGCACCAGTTTGTTGGGGGTTTTGGGCACGGGGGCTAGGATATCCTTACGGTATCCTGGAGCTAGGGAGCCAGACATGCTGCTCCTAGATGGCAGGGAGGAAAACATAGTTTTGGGCAGTGTTTGACACAGTTTCAACTTCAGCATTGGACCAACGGAGCAACGAGATTTAGCATTAGAACCAGGTAATTTATTTATGAAATTGCTAAGTTAGGTGGATGAATATGTAATCTATTTCATGCTATGGTTAACTTTAATTTTTTTTTGAATATTACATGCTTTTACGATGATTAATGAAATATTACGCATTGAAAGAAATTTATGTTTAATTATACAAAATTTTTAGGGTTTAATTAATTAAGGTTTCTACACATGGTATCACAGCGTAGTTCTAACACTAAGGGCCTATGGACCTTCCCAAGTAAAGTTTAGGAACAAATAATAATTCAAGTTTGATGTATTTTTTTTTTTAAATTCTAATCCAGGTATTTCGTGAATGGAATAGCCATGGATTCTTGATCCTTGTTGTTGTCATGCTTATCTCTTTAATTCTTATCTTTATCTTAGCAAATCCTTCAGATGTAAGTCTGTGTCGCCAAATATGACTTTGTTTGGAATGATTATTGAATCCTTTACCACCTATATATATGTAGATACCATTCATGACTAAATGCATATTAAACCCTCATTTTGTCGTTAGGTTATCCAATATTATTGGCAATGGCAATACCCAAACTCGGATAAACTAGAGGAAGTTTGTGTTAACCAAAATGGTAGCAGATGAAAGGTGGAAAGGCAACACTGAAACACAGAAGATGACACCAAAGGGCAGAGAAGTTGGGACTTCATAAATTGGAGGCACAGTCGAGAAAATATCCAAGGATGTCTCTGCACCAAATCTGTGACTGTTAGCCATTGTAGGTCATCTATTCATTTCAGTGCTTGGATATGGATCACTTGCAGTTAGGGAAAAAAATAAAATAATACACACTTCTATAATTAGCACAAACAGTCATGGCTATAGAAAACTGTTGTAGATTAACAATATATATATTATGTATACCGCAAATTTTTTATATATTATGTACTACCACAAAGTTTTTATATATTATGTACTACCGCTCCATCGCTCCATCACTATAATTCCTATAACATAACAAATAATCAAACCAAATAAGATAATAATTTCCTGAAAAGGCAAGGAACCAATAAATATGAACAAGCAACACTAACAGCCACACGTTTTAACCAACCGAGCTACTCTAGCCAGCGCACTTACCCAAACTCTCAACAGAAGCCACGAGAAATATGGTGGTCGGTGGAAATGGAGCCCCGACCTGCCAACTTTAGCAATGAATTAAATAACACTGCAACTTAACAAAATATATTACTATATGATAACATTGCATATCAGAATAACTATAGCCAAAAAAAATGGTCAAAAGAAAGCAATGTAATCTTATAAGATCCCAAGAACCAAGAAATACAGAACCTCATCTCACGCATATAAAATTTATTAGTAAATTGACACCGTATCTTCATGCCAATGCCAAACATATCCCCAAATCTCTTGAGATAGACACCATCCTGAAGGTTGCAGATAGGGATGCCATCTGGGCAACAACGATACAAAAATGATTGCATCTCGTCCAAACATAATTTTGACATTATTGGGCCTAAATCCTCCTACGGATCGCCACCTTGAACCACACCACCATTTTCTGCTCTCCAGTTCCCCAGCCACGGGTCTAGGCTTGAATCCCTAGCCATGGCTTGAATCCCCCTGTGTTTTCTCTAGCCTCTGTTATGTTTTATTCCTGAATTTAACAATACCAAGTAGTAATTTCTTGCCTATCACAGTTAGAACAAACACACAAAAAAAATTGTCTCCACTTTGAGCTCATCTCTTGATGTTTTTATTTATTTATTTGAAGTGCTTATGATACATGTTCCAAGGGGGCACAAAGAAGACTTCATTCAGCTCAGGTGCCATGTCTCAGGTTATCTATCTTACCCAGTTCTCTGAGACTTGAACCTGGCCTCATCTGCCATGTTAATGGGCATACTACAGAAAGTAAAGAACTCTGGTGAATGGCTTAACGCTTCGTCAACATGACTGACATTTTGAGATGGGCCACTAAAATCCATTGAGAAGATCGAATAGGCAAACTATGCTATAGAAAAAAAGTAGAAGATGGGTACCACCTAGTTCTTTCTACCACATTAGTGCTTCAAATCTATGTTACTATAAATAAGAAACTAAAATCGAATGAGAGATAGGGCTAGAGGGATTTGGAAGATAAGAAATAGGAATCTCCTCTCCCTCCATTCCGCGTATAGCATGCATATAAAATCAATTAGTACTAAATTAATGTAGTGTCAAGATGGGAACAGGAATTAGAAACATGTCTCCTAGTCAGATTTCTGTTAACATAGCTTCAATTAAAAGAAAAATTACAATAGTTCTTTCCAAACAATCCAACACATGCGCAGCGCAAACAGGGACCATTCTCAAATATATATATATATATATATATATATACAGATGGAGCCGAGGGAAGAGTCCGCTAGAAGCCAAAGCAAAGTTTTAAGCATCAAATCACAAGACACCAAGGAGAGAACCCGGCCAAAAGACCATGCCACACAACGCATCAGACTACAATGAATTCTCACTGTGTGTTATATGCTAATAAATCCCTTTACCACTATATATATATATATATATATATATATATATATATATATATATATATATATATATATATTATACAATCCACCAATGAAACCAAGGAAACAAAACCCTCGACCTCATGCACGTGCAAATTCTTTAGACCATGCATATTTCCATTGCCATTCCAGGCGTATACCAAGCCCGCAGATCAAACGCCATGGCCCAAGGGTAGCCTGTAGGCTATAAATACAAAAATAAAATATAATAACAAAAAAATTAAAAAATAATGAACAAAAAAAATTACCGCAGGTGAGCCTCACATTACAACACACATAATACGAGCTCAGTGCCAAAGCTAGCGACTGAGTGCCAAGATAAGTCATCTAGGAATGAGGGAACGCGCCACTTTTCTAGACGCACCCTCCATTCCTGGAAAACGAGTTACCAGGGTCGACCTAGCAGGGAGATGGCTATGGTCGCCGACCTCATCCTTCACCCTGAACGCTTAAAAAAAAAAACGAAATGAAAAGAGAAGAAGAGTGGGGTTTGAAGTGTTAAAGAGGAAAAGATAAGGGTTAGGGTTTAGATAGGAGGGCGTTGGAGGAAGCATGGTCGGCACGTGGAATCCATGCGTGCCCACGCTTGTTTTTAAATTATTTTGATTTTCTACTTTTATTTATTAAAAATCTTTTTATAAATTGTGTGTGTTCGTTTAAATTTTTTATTATTATTATTTTAGTGTAAAGATAATTTAGGTTAATTTAATTAAATTAACTTAAATTTAATTTAGGATAATTTAATTAAATTAATTTAAAGATAATTAAGTTAATTTAAAGTTAATTATTTAAAAAAGAAAAAAAAAACTTAAAAAAATTAAATAAATTAATTGTGTATTTAGTGTAAAGTTAAACTACATTAAAGTTAATTAAAATGTTAGAGGGTCCATGGGTTTTGAACCCAAGACCACCCACCAAGCGAAGCGCCTTAAGAAGAGCACTAACACCAACGTGCCACACATATCACTTTTACAAATAAATTCACATATAAATAGTTTAATTATCAATAATAGCAAAGTACTATCCTGAAGAATAATCTCCGATTATCCAAGCGCCAAGCTCACGAGACCATACACACAACTCATCGGGCCAAGCGCCAAGTCCCTCCACTCCATTCCACCATTCAATGTCAAACACTAAGCTTCATTCTATCGCCTCAGGCTCACTACATCATACGACCACAAGTCAGGAAGCAATACATAACCACAGCGCACAAGCGTTGAGTTCCAATGCCGAAAGACACTCTACAATCCTTAAAGACTCGCACCTGCAGCCACCGAGACATGCAATTCAACACATATGTACAATGTGCCAAGGAAAGTTCACGAGTCAAGCATCGGAGGATATTTAGTTGTAAGCGAAAAGTTTAAAGGACTTAGACTAGGACAAGAGGGAAGGAGGTGGCATACACACTAGAAAAGTAAGCTAGAGGAATTGGCGAGTATGACGCAAGGCTAGCATAGCTACTGGTAAAGGGAGTCAATATTTTTCTTAGGTGAAGAAATCAAGCTTAGATTCTTTAACCCTAACCTAGCCAATCCCCTAAAAAGAGTAATGTCTATTTACAGACAAGTAAAGAAAAACTTATGCATAACCCTCTTTCTAGTTTAAGTAGCACCAATTTGAAACGTCCTTGAACTCACCCTAACAACTTTGGTTGATGCAGGTTAAATCATACAGGATGGTTAGGACTCGAGGGAGTCTAGGCAGAGGAGCATCGTCGCAAGCACCGCTGACACCGCCAGCATTGCCACCACCATCGCCAGAACTAGATCTCATACTGCGCTCGTTGGAGGCCATTAATGAGACTTTAAAGGGGCGATAACCAGCAGGGACTGAAGTGGAACCCCCACCATATGGAATGGGTAATCCAGAAGTGTCAAGGGATTCAGGGGGAGGACCTCTGCCCGAAGACATCACTCGAGGATTGCAGAAGATCAAACTTCTGGAGTTTGTCTGGGGTCGTGCCAGTGAACGCGCAAAAGCATGGTTGGAAGGCATGACAAGGTGTTTTGCCTTAAGGGACTATGCATCCAACTCAAAGGCGAAGATAGCAATTTTTCAGTTAAGAGACAGCGCCTTGAACTGGTGGGGAAACCTGGAAAGACAACTGCATCTTACCCCAAACACAGTATCTTAGGAACTTTTTGAGGAGAGGTTTCGAAGGAAATATCTGCCAGCGTACTACGAGGAACAATAGGTAGGGGCGTTTCATGCCTTAGTACAGGGAAACAGAACTATAGAAGAATATGAGATCAGATTTATGGAATTGGTCAAATATGTTTCGTATATGGATAATGACCAATGACAGGAAGAGCGCTTCGTCTATGGATTGAACCCTAATATAAGAGCTATGGTGTGGATGTGGAAACTATCTTCAGTAGCGGAAGCTATGGAAAATGCACGTTATGCGGAGGAACACATGAGCTTAACCGGAGGTACGAGACCAACCTTTCCGCATCATCCTGGATTCATGGGGAAGGCCCCTAGGACATTTCCCAGGGGAGGGGGCTCAAGGCCACCTCCATACGGTAACAGAGTTGCACCAAGGATAGTAACCGCAGATATTTCAATGGCAGCGAGTGCAACATCTCGTCAATCACCAACGACGCAGACAGGTCCACGACCATCTCAGGGAACAGCTAGTAGGGGCAAGGGTTCCAGGGGAAGGAACTCATTTCAGAGACAGACACATAACAATGCGCAGGTTCAATCTCGTGTTACATGTTGGGGATGTGGAGGACCCCATTACCAGCGTGACTGCCTAGAGTTACAGTCAGGATTCACGCATAGAGAAGGAAAGGCCCCAATGGGGAGAGCAAGTAGCAACCACCAGATTTATGCAGTGGTTAATAATCGCCAAGCTGAACATCAATCCACAATGGTGGATTCATCAGGTACGCTAAATCATATCAACGTTAATATTTTATTTTATTCTGGTGCTACAGATAGTTTCATTTCACCATCTGGATTAGAAAAGAGTGGGTTGAGAGCCTACAAGCACGATGACTTTAAACAAGTCGAGATGGCTTCGGGGGGGAAAAAAGAGGTAGGACCTAGTGTTGATAATTGCATAGTAGACCTGGGAGTGTGTACTACTAGGTTGAAGGTATATGGCACTGCTCTCGGGGCATATGACCTAATCATTGGAATGGATTGGTTAGCAACTCACCGAGCTTTGGTAGATTGTTTCGCAAAGAGGGTGCTTTGTGTCGATGATGAAGGAAGGCCAGTAGAGATCCAGGGTGTACGAAGAAAAGGGTCACTACGCTTTATATCAACTATGAAGGTTAAGTGATGCTTGAGACAAGGGTGTCGATTATATGTAGTGGAAGTAGTGAACGAAAGGAAGGGACCCTCATTGGATCAGTACCTGGTATTGTCATAATTTAAGGATGTTTTTCCGAACGAGTTACCAGGGTTACCTCCTAAGAGGGAGCTTGATTTTATGATGCAGGAGCATCGTCAACATCAAGAAAGCATGGGGACAAGCGCCACACATTTTAAGCATATGTCAAATTGTTTAAAACTTTTGAAGAATGGATGCGCCAAACTTAAATGTGATAGTTAAGAGGAGGCGTACTTATGCATTGTATTGGACCTTGAGCGATCCGCTCTCGTCCATAGTAGGTAGGATTGAATAATAGATTAGACAATTTTAGAAAGAAGGAGGGAAAACGGATATAGACACCCTCACTGTGCATTGTAACATAATTGAGGGAATAGTTAGAAGCATTGGAGCATAGAATAGAAGCAGAGAGTTGTGTAGAAACACCCATGTACTAATATTTGGATTAATAGAGAAAGATTGATTCAAATTCGTGGTTTGTGCTATCCTCTGTGTATTGATGTTATTCTCTTGAATGTTTTCTTCCTGATATACATTTGCTTATATATGTTGTGTATGTGATTTCATGGTTTGAATTGAAGTCTGAAGGAAGAAGGAATGAGTTTCAATTGTTTCTCTATCTGAGCAAGGATTCCTACAAGGAGTGCAGTTGAAGTCGTCCGCAAGGAGTGCGTTGACAGAAGGCTCAGATAGGTTAACTCTTGTTCTCATTCACCCAGAAGTGAAATTGGGTTATAGGAGCCATGCAAGGAGTGCGCAGGCCAAGTGAAGACTTAGAATTGTGAATCTGAGTAAAGCATTGAAGGACTGTTGCTGCAAGTGTGAGCAGAGTCGAAGAGTTCTCAGATATTTTGAGAATATCTGAAGGTTTCCGCAAGGAGTGCGAGAAGGGGGTTCAAATTCTGAAATATTCAGAATTGATAAAGCTCAGGAGGTATAGTACCTTTGAGTAGTCCTAAGGAAGGATTTGCACAAGGAGTTCGTGCAAGGACCCTCTTAGAAGTTGGAGTGTGAGAAAGATCAGGAGGGATAATGCCTTCAAGCCTGTCGAAGAGAAGCACTGGAAGTTCATGCCGTGGAGTGTTTAAAACCGGTGTTGCATAGTTGCACTGCAGGTGGACAAGTTCCACGGAGGGAATACTTGGTCATTCACAAGGAATTGACAGAAGGAGGGAATCAATGGTCAGGATCTTGTGGAGAGGATTGGTGAAATCCCGCCAGTCGTTGGATCGGCCAGAGAAGCAAGGAGGTTACGGCCGCGTTCGGAGTTCAAGCTCCAAGGGTCGTAAGTTGGTGGATTGTGGATCAGTTACCCATCAGTCGTCTGCTCTGACAGGAGTTGCACGAGAGTTACCATCAGAATTCGAAGGATCGGTATTCCTGTGGTCAAATGTTTTTCGACATTTGAAACCTCGAAGCCCCGGGAAGATCTGGACCGTCCATCACTTAGGGACGCATGTCAGAAGATCTGACGAAGTCGGGATTTACGAGAGAAGAAGATCGGTAATTTCCACAGGAAAAACCTCGGAGAGATCAGAGTCGTCCATTCACTAGGACGCGTAGCGGAGATCGAAGGCATCGGGATATTCGACATCAGGAAATTGGAGTTCCTAAGGACAATAAAGTTAGAACATCACAAGTCTCAAAAACCCCAGATAAATCGGGACCGTCCATCGGAGGAGGACGCGTGGAGGCAATCAGCGTCATCGGGAAAAGTCTCGACAAGGAGGTCGTCTGTTGGTGCTTGAGTCATCAGGATATCGGGGATCCCGGTGACAAAGTGTTTTTGCATCGTGAAATCGTGAACCGCAAAACCCCGATGAGGAGGAAGGCACCGTAGTGGAAGCCAGTTGTCAGCCTGACAGTGGATCGGGATTCGAGAAATCGGGAATCCCGTGGCTAAGTGTTTTTCAACATTTGAAAACCCGTAGCCCCGACGAGGATAAAACTGTGGTCACGGTTTAACGATCATATGGACCAAAGCCTATAGCCAGGAGGGCTAACGTGTAAAGGACGCATCGCGATTCGGGGAATCGCGAGTCCTAAGGGCATGTGTATTTCGACATTGGAATGCTTGAAAACCCGATGGGAGTTCTGACTGTGGTCCTATAGAAGCTGGTCGTGTGGACCAAAGGCTTAGCCAGGTGGAGGGTTAAAGAAATAAAGGAATGTATCGAGGATCGGGGATCAGTGATCCAAAGTGCTTGGACATTTTAAATGTCAATTTCCCGATAGCGAGAACCCCGATAACAAAGGAAAGGGCCAACGTTGATTTCTCGATCGTTAAGGGAGGTCTTTTGGAGAGTTGTTGTGGGTGGAATATTACCCGATTGGGAAATAGGGAACCTTTGAGTTCTTTGGGTCATGGAAGGAGAGAAGGTCCTGTAAGCGTACGTGCCTGAGGGTGCGCATGCATCAAGTGGTATCAGAGCCTTGAATCTTTCTTGTATATTTCAGGCAGGAAGAAGCAGGAAGAGGTAAAGAGCACTCTGATACACGTCAAGTGGTATCAGAGCAAGAAAATTTCTTTGCTTTCTGTAGCAGAGAAGAAGAAATTCACCATGCCGTCGAGGAGAAGAAATAGACAATCACCCAATCCAGAGGAGGAAAGGGAAATGCCCAGAGGAAGGGGTAGGCAAGTGCAGAATCCAGAAGTGGAAAGAGAACTGCATAACTTACGCTCTATGATTGTGGACATGGGGACAAGAGAAAAGCGAAAAGCTGATGCGGGAGATATCAGTGATTCCGAAAATGAAGATGATGTTGGACATGGAGAGGAAGAAATCCCCGCAGAAGATGCAGCAAATGAGCACTTACTCAAAGCTGTTGCAAGAATGGGTGTCAAGGTAAAAATGGACATTCCAGTTTATGAAGGAAATCTAGATGTAGAAGAGCTTCTAGATTGGATTAGATCTCTAGACACGTACTTTGACTATGAAGATGTAGAAGAGGACAAGAAGGTCAGGCATGTCGTCACGAGATTAAAAGGACATGTGGCCTTGTGGTGGGATGAACTACAAGCGGACAGGCATTGCCAAGGCAAGCAAAAGATCAAAAGCTGGGACAAGATGATTGCAAAGATGAAGGCAAAATTCATTCCCAGAGATTATCAAATCACTCTGTTCAGGAGGATGCAGAACCTGAGAGAGAAGCTGATGACAGTAAAGGAGTATACTGAAGAATTTTACAGGTTGAATATCAGGGCAGGTCATCGCGAAAGCAATGAAGAAAAAGTGGCCAGATATATGAATGGCCTAAGATATGAGATTCAGGATGAAATGAGTATGGAAACCATCCGAACGGTGGAGGATGCCTATCAAATGGATTTGAAAGCTGAAGAGAAGCTGAGCCATAAGAAAGGTTAGCAAGGGCGAGGCATAAGTCAGACCAAAGGCAAATCGGTTGCCCAAGATAAATATCAGAAGCCCAAGGACGACTAGAAAAAGCCTCAGACTAGGAACAAGAGAGGTGGAAGTTCACAGTGAGGACAACATGCTGAGCAGAGAGGGCAGCATACTGAACAGAGAGGAGGATATGCTGATAACGATATGTTTCCTCATACCAGAGGTAGAGGAAGAGGAAGAGGTGGAGTAATCACATGCTTCACGTGTGGAAAAAATGGGCACAGGTCATTCGAGTGTCCAGAGAAAAAGAAGGACAGTGGAGAGACTCACATCGCCGAGGCACAGAGGTGAGATGTTGAGGCAGAATACACTGAAGGCGAAAGATCACTGGTGATGCGAAAAGTCCTTTTGACACCAGAGAAAGAAGTGGAAAGTTCAGTCCAAAGGACCAGACTTTTTAGAATAGCTTGCAAGACCAAGGACAGAGCATGCAAGGTCATTGTGGACAGCGGTAGCACGGATAATCTCGTTTCAACCGAGATGGTAGAGAAGCTGGAGTTGGAGATGACTGATCACCCGAGTACATACAAAGTTTCATGGCTACAGAAGGGACATCAGGTAAATGTCACTAAATAATGTTTAGTTGAATTCAAAATAGGAGGGTATAATGATAAAATACTATGTGATGTTATTCCTATGGATGTTTGTCATTTATTGTTGGTTAGACCATGGCAATATGATAGAAATGTGATTCATGACGGGAGGATGAACACATACACCCTGGAGAAGAATGGGAGAACTCATATGTTGCATCCAATTGAGGATAAGGAAGTGAAGCCGGAGGTGAGTAACACTGTACTTATCATGAGTGGGAAGGAACTTCTTACGGAGGTGAAGAAGAAGGAGGATCCACAATTCTTTGTGGTCAGAAAGCCGAAGATTGTTCTGACTAGCACGAGAGTGGATGATTTTCCAAGAGAAATTCAAGAACTGCTGGAAGAGTTCACTGATATTGTAGTGGACGAATTACCTCATTCGTTGCCACCGATGAGAAGTGTGAGTCATCACATTGATCTCATACTAGGAGCTAGTTTACCAAACAAAGCCGTGTACAGATTGACGCCGCAGGAGAATGAAGAAGTCAAAAGACAAGTTCAGGATTTGTTGGATAAAGGTTTGGTCAGGGAAAGCTTGAGTTCGTGTGATGTTCCGACAGTACTCAGTTCAAAGAAAGATGGAGGCTGGAGGATGTGCACTGATTCAAGGGCGATTAACAAGATAACTATCAAGTACAGATTCCCATTGCCAAGAATGGATGATTTGATGGATTGCTTAAGTGGAGCAAAAAAAATTTCAAAGATTGATTTGAAGAGTGGATATCACCATATCTGCATGAGAGAAGGTGATGAATGGAAAATAGCATTCAAGACAAACGAGGGTTTGTATGAATGGCTTGTTATGCTGTTTGGCTTAACAAATGCGTCGAGTACCTTTATGAGGTTGATGAATGAAGTCCTGAAGGATTTCATCGGAAAATTTGTTATCGTATATCTGGATGATATACTGATTTTCAGTAAAATGAAGGCTAAACATCTGAAGCATTTAGCCATTGTGATGAAAAGATTATAGCAAGAGAATCTATTGATAAACATGAAGAAGTCCTCATTCATGAAGACAGAACTCATTTATTTGGGATTTGTTATGTCAGCAAATGAGTTGAGGATGGATCCAGATAAGGTGGAGGTAATTAAGAATTGGCCATCACCGAGGAACATATTTGAGGTGAGAAGTTTTCATGGATTGGCTAGTTTCTACTGAAAATTCATTAGGAATTTCAGTGGAATTAGCGCAGCAATGATGGATACAGTGAAGAAAAGACATAAATCTTTTCACTGGACTGAAGAGGCTGAGAAGAGTTTCAATTTATTGAAACGGAAGATTACGGAACAACCAATTCTGGTGTTGCCAGATTTTCAAAAGACATTTCAGGTAAAATGTGATGCAAGCGGGTTTGCCATAGGAGCAGTCTTAAGTCAGGAGGACATACCGATTGCATATTTCATTGAAAAGTTGAATGAAGCAAAAAAAAAGTACTCCACGTATGATAAGGAATTCTACGCCATCATACAGGCATTGAAAAAATGGAGGCATTATTTGATTCCAAAGGAATTTGTTTTGTATAGTGATAACCATGCATTACAATTTGTGACTCAACAGGAGAAGTTGAATCAGAGGCATGTTAAATGGGTTGAATACATGCAAAATTTCACTTTTGTGATAAAACATATTTCTGGTACTGCTAACAAAGTTGTTGATGCTCTGAGCAGGAAGTGTTTGTTGTTGCGGGAATTCAAAGTCGGGACGTTAGGCTTTGATAATCTCAAGGATATGTATGCAAATGACCAAGACTTTAAGGAAGCGTATGAAACAGCTGAGAATCCAGGTCTCAAAGATAGCAGCAGATGGGCCGAGTACATGATTCAGGAAGGATTGTTGTTTAGGGGCAATCAGCTCTGTATTCCGAATTTCTCCATGAGGGAGAATCTACTAAAGGAGAAACACAGTAGAGGATTGGCCAGACACTTCGGTCATGATAAAACATTTGAAAAGCTGAGCGAGTCATACTTTTGGCCAGGGATGCGAGCAGAGGTCAAAAGGTTTGTAGACAGATGTAGGATTTGCTAGCATTCAAAGGGAAGGAAGCAGAATGTAGGCTTTTATCAACCATTGCCCATACCTGAGAAGCCGTGGGATGAAATTAGCATGGATTTCATATTGGGATTTCCAAGGACACAAAGAGGATTTGATTTTATCTTTGTGGTAGTAGATAGATTTTCCAATATGGCACATTTTATCCCATGTCAGAAAACCAGTGACGCGACGCACATCGTGAATCTGTTTTTCAAATAAGTCGTTCGACTTCATGGCTTACCAAGGAGTATTGTTTCAGACAGAGATACAAAGTTTTTAGGACACTTTTGGAGGACATTATGGAAGAAGCTGGGGACTAACTTGATGTTTAGTTCTGCTTATCATCCTCAGATGGACAGACAAACAGAAGTGGTGAACAGAAGTCTGGGAGACTTGCTGAGAAGCTTGGTGATGGAGCACCACAGCAGTTGGGACATTGCCGCAGGAAGAGTTTTCTTATAACAACTCAGTGAACAGGAGCATAGGAAAAATTCCATTTCAGATTGTATATGGCATGCAGCCGAGAGGAGTTTCTGAATTAAGGGATTCAGAACTGAATGCGACTAGGAGCGCAAGTGCCGAAGAGTTCACAGAGGCGATGAATGAACTTCACAGCCAGGTGAAGCAGCGACTGCTGGATTCAAGTCACGAATATAAGCACAGATCCGACCAGCGGAAGAGACACCTTCAGTTCGAGGTTGGTGAATTAATTCTGGCGCACTTGAGGAAAGAAAGGTTTCCGAAGGGAACATACAACAAATTGAAGATGAAGAAAATCGGACAATGCAAGGTCTTGAAGAAAATGGGAGAAAATGCTTATGAGATTGAATTACCCGATGGGATCGGAATTTCTCCGATATTCAATGTCGCAGATTTATATCCATATAAAGTTGAGGAAGCAGGAATAGAAGGTGAACAATCAGAGGTTCAGTGGCAGAAACAGATGCCAGTTGCAGAGAATCCACAGATGGAACAGATACTGGACAAGAGAGTCAGTGAGAAGACCATAAGGAAAGAATACTATGAGTATTTGGTCAAATGGAAGGGTCATCCAGTGGAAGATGCCAGCTGGGAGACTGAAGCAGAGATTCAAAATCATGGATACACCGTGCATGAGCTCATGGACAGGAGCCCATGAAAATTTTCAAGCAAGGGAGTATGATGCAGGAGCATCGTCAACATCAAGCGAGTGTGGGGACAAGCACCACACATTTTAAGCATATGTCAAATTGTTTAAAACTTTTGAAGAATGGATGCGCCAAGCTTAAATGTGATAGTTAAGAGGAGGCGTACTTATGCATTGCATTGTACCTTGAGCGATCCTCTCTCATCCATAGTAGGTAGGAGGCATTTATGTAAGTAGGTAGAATTGAATAATAGATTAGACATTTTTAGAAAGAAGGAGAGAAAACGGATATAGACACCCTCACTGTGCATTGTAACATAATTGAGGGAATAGTTAGAAGCATTGGAGCATAGAATAGAAGTAGAGAGTTGTGTAGAAACACCCATGTACTGATATTTGGATTAATAGAGAAAGATTGATTCAAATTCATGGTTTGTGCTATCCTCTGTGTATTGATGTTATGCTCTTGAATGTTTGCTTCCTGATATACATTTGCTTATATATGCTGTGTATGTGATTTCATGGTTTGAATTGAAGTCTGAAGGAAGAAGGAATGAGTTTCAATTGTTTCTCTATCTGAGCAAGGATTCCTGCAAGGAGTGCAGTTGAAGTCGTCCGCAAGGAGTGCGTTGACAGAAGGCTCGGATAGGTTAACTCTTGTTCTCATTCACCCAGAAGTGAAATTGGGTTATAGGAGTCGTGCAAGGAGTGTGCAGGCCAAGTGAAGACTCGGAATTGTGAATATGAGTAAAGCATTGAAGGACTGTTGTTGCAAGTGTGAGCAGAGTTGAAGAGTTCTCAGATATTTTGAGAATATCTGAAGGTTGTCGCAAGGAGTGCGAGCAGGGGGTTCAAATTCTGAAATATTCAGAATTGATAAAGCTCAGGAGGTATAGTACCTTTGAGTAGTCCTTAGGAAGGATTTGCATAAGGAGTTCGTGAAAGGACCCTCTTATAAGTTGGAGTGTGAGAAAGCTCAGGAGGGATAAGGCCTTCAATCCCGTCGAAGAAAAGCACTGGAAGTTCGTGCCGTGGAGTGTTTAAAACCGACATTGCATAGTTGCACTGCAGGTGGACAAGTTCCACGGAGGGAATACTTGGTCATTCACAAGGAATTGACAGAAGGAGGGAATCGACGGTGAGGATCTTGCAGAGAGGATTGGTGAAATCCCACCAGCCGTTGGATCAGCCAGAGAAGCAAGGAGGTTACGACCGTGTTCGGAGTTCAAGCTCCAAGGGTCGTAAGTCGGTGGATTGTGGATCAGTTACCCGTCAGTCGTCTTCTCTGACAGGAGTTGCACGAGAGTTACCATCGAAATTCGAAGGATCGGTATTCCTGTGGTCAAATGTTTTTCGACATTTGAAACCCTGAAGCCCCGGGAAGATCTGGACCATCCATCACTTGGGGACGTGTGTCAGAAGATCTGACAAAGTCAGGATTTACGAGAGAAGAAGATCGGGAATTTCCACAAGAAAAACCCCGGAGAGATCAGAGTTGTCCATTCACTAGGACGCGTAGCGGAGATAAAAGGCATCGGGATATCCGGCATCAGGAAATCGGAGTTCCTGAGGACAAGAAAGTTAGAACATCACAAGTCTCGAAAACCCCGGAGAAATCAGGATCGTCCATCGGAGGAGGACGCGTGGAGGCAATCAGCGTCATCGGGAAAAGTCCCGACAAGGAGGTCGTATGTTAGTGCTTGAGTCATTGGAATATCGAGGATCCCGGTGACAAAGTGTTTGTGCATCATGAAATCGTGAACCGTGAAACCCCAACGAGGAGGAAGGCACCGTAGTGGAAGCCAGTTGTCAGCCTGACGGAGGATCGGGATTCGAGAAATCGGGAATACCGTGGGTAAGTGTTTTTCAACATTTCAAAACCCGTAGCCCCGACAGGGATAAAAATGTGGTCACGGTTTAACGGTCATATGGACCAAAGCCTATAGCCAGGAGGGATAACGCGTAAAGGGCGCGTCATGATTCAGGGAATCGCGAGTCCTGAGGGCATGTGTATTTCAACATTGGAATGCTCGAAAACCCGATGGGAGTTCTGACTGTGGTCCTATAGAAGCTGGTCGTGTGGACCAAAGGCTTAGCCAGGTGGAGGGTTAAAGAAATAAAGGAACGTATCGAGGATCAGGGATCGGTGATCCAAAGTGCTTGGACATTTTAAATGTCAATTTCCTGATAGCAGGAACCCCGATAACAAAGGAAAGGGCCAGCGCTGATTTCCTGATCATTAAGGGAGGTCTTTTGGAGAGTTGTTGTGGGTGGAATATTACCTGATAGGGAAATAGGGAACCTTTGAGTTCTTCGTGCTGTGGAAGGAGAGAAGGTCCTGTAAGCGGACGTGCCTGAGGGTGCGCCTACATCATTTTACTATTGAGCTAAAACCTGGTGTAGAACCAATTTCCAAAACTCCGTATTGGATGACAGCGCCAGAACTTTGTAAGTTGTAAATGTAGTTGAAAGAGTTACTGGACTTAGGGCTAATAAGGCCCAGTGTTTCACCTTGGGGTGCACCAGTAATTTGTGTAAAGAAGAAGGATGGATCCTTACGACTGTGTATAGACTACAAGGACTTGAACCATGCTACAGTGAAAAATAGGTACCCGATGCCACCAATAGATGACCTCTTTGATCAGATGAAAGGAGCAGTGGTATTCTCAAATATCGATTTGCAATCAAGGTATCATCAGTTAAGGATTAAGGAAGGCGATATCCAAAAAACTGCATTTCGAACTCAGTTTGGACATTACGAGTTTGTCGTAGTAGCTTTCGGATTGACCAATGCACCAACAGTATTCATGAGCCTCATGAACGGTGTATTATGGAAGTACTTAGACCGTTTTGTACAAGTATTTCTAGTTGACATCCTCATCTATTCCAAGAATGAAAGAGAACATGAGGAACACTTACGAGTAGTGTTGTCCTGCCTTAGAGAGAACAAATTGTATGGGAAGTTGTCGAAGTGTTCTTTCTTTCAGAAAGAGATCCACTATTTAGGTCATATCATTTCCGATGAAGGAATCTTTGTAGACCCATAAAAGGTAAAGGCCATTATGGAGTGACCAGTGCCAAAAAATGCCCATGAGGTGAGAAGCTTCATGGGGCTAGTAGGATACTATCGAAGATTTGTGGAGGGATTCTCCAAAATAGCAAAACCCATCACCACCTTGCAGCGCAAGGGGGTTAGGTATGAATGGACAGAAGAGTGTGATGGTGCATTCATTGAGATTAAGAGGTTACTAACTAGTGAGCCAATTCTACGAGTGCCAGATATGGAAAAGGACTTCACAGTCTGCACGGATGCCTCGAAGAAAGGGTTGGGGGGCGTGCAAATGCAGGATGGGGGAGTGATAGCTTATGCGTCAAGGAAGTTGAAGAAACACGAAGAGATATACGTGACTCATGATTTAGAGTTGGCAGCTGTAATGCTAGCTCTGAAACTTTGGAGGCACTATCTGGTAGGGTGAAACTTTGAGCTCAAAACGGACCATCAAAGTTTAAAACATCTCTTCACTCAAAGGGATCTGAATGCCAAACAAAGGCGATGGAGTGAGTTTATGAGTGAGTATGATTTTGGTATTTCATATTGTTACCCATTATTTTTGTCATCCCTATGACTGTTAATGATGTAAAATTATATGTTGCCTTTAGAGGGGTCAGTGGCCTGAGTTCCTGAAGAAAGAAGAGAGAAGAACTTTTCCTGAGAGAAAAAGTTGGATTCTCCTTTGTAAAAAACCTATAAAAAAGGAAGTTCACAGGTTGCTCTATAGGCAGGGTGTGAGAATGCCTAATTCTTGCAGGTTGCACCATAGCTGGGTTGCGAGATGTTTGCAGGTTGCTCTATAGCTAGGGTGCGAGAATGCCTACACGTGGGAAAAATGAGTGTTTTCTCGAATATTCTAGAAGGAGAAACTTCCATGGTGAGGTGGCATCCGAATGGTTTGGATCTTACTCGCTTTCATGATTTAGTGGGATCATCCTAACCTCCTCACCTTATTCTCTTCAACTTATAAAAGGAGAGGAGCTCTCATGGAGAAAGTTAGATTTTGAGTTTTTGAGCTTTGGTTAGCTTGGAGCCTTTGGGATTAGCTTGGATTGGATTGAGCCACTTTGTCAAGATAGATTGTGAAAATTATCAGATCTGTGCTCTTAGAATTCTTGGAGTGAAAGTGTGTGGGGAACGAAGGACAGTTGGAAGGGACCTTACGACATCAAGGCCATGGTTGTAATATCTCTTTCAGATTTAATATGATACAGTAATATGATTCTTTCCTATAAAGCTTGTTGTGTTTTATTGTATGATTCCTTGATCACATACATAAATTTATATTGAGTTTATGCTATTACTATCACTTTGGTTGGTTGCATTCTTTTGCAGGATCATCATTGTATGAGCGTTGGAACGGAGCTAGGATGGTGATGGCGAGAGGAAGCGGCATTCAAATGGTATGTCACCCATCCCTCTTCAGTTAGTAAATTCAATATTTAAAACTTAAGGAAAGCGTCATGTTCTGGTGTGTTTTGTTCTAGATCTAGGTGGATCTAGGGAGATCAGTTAGTGTTCGCACCTACCGATTAGTCTGATAACACATATATCAAGGGAAAGGAAAATGTGGTCGCAGATGCCTTGAGTAGGAGACCACGTATCTTCTCCTTGGTACCCTTAAAAGTCAATCTGAGGGAACATGTTGTTATCACTCTAAGAAACTCCTTAGCGTTGTAGGCTAAGGATGCTTGGTAACTTAAGAAATCATGAATAATGAAAGTGTGGATCAATGGGATAACTAAGAATAGGTAATGGGAAGATAACTCACAATGCAATCGAATGAAAAAGTTCTTTTAGGAATCAATGAACAGACAGGGTAATATCAAAAGGTATGGAGAAAACTGATCTAGATAATCAAGTACAGCAGTGTGTAGGATCATACAAGCCAGCAAGAATTCCTTTAGTTCAATTTTATGAGCTAAATAAGAAGATGACAGTTCTTAATAGCTGAGCTAAACTGAAATAAAGTATAGAACATGGAATAGATGAAGAAATCTGTCATTAACAACAAAAGAAGACTGATTCTGTATTGAAAAATAAGTGTCTTAGTACAATAGCCAAAGAGTATCCAAAAATGAACCCCTGTCTCTTAGCAAAAAGAGGCATTTATAGCCTATTACAATCAGTTTTTAGATCCTAAAACAATGGATCTGATATTCTAAAAATAGAAAGTCAAAACTAATTCACAAAAGATAAGGAGAGATCCTCAAGATGAGGTCAACCTCTATCTTTTGGTCTTCAAACATT
>ML788225.1:8688-32866 GCA_009831015.1 Picea engelmannii | reverse complement strand
AAATAATAAATATGAGTCACACATATGATATACACAGAGATAGATATTCATGAGGAAACCCATAAAGGGCGAAAACCTATTCTTATTAGAATGATAAGCAGTCTTTTAAGTTCTGTACATCATCAATATTTGAGCACCAACTCAAAATGAGGCTACAACCTCTTCTTTAACAAGTTGCAACTTGTAGAGAGAACCAACCCTATGGTTTCTATAGCACCCACTAGAAGGAATAACCAACTCCCTGAGTGGTCCAACACCAACTAGATGGAAGCACCAAATTCCACTCACACAGGCACCAACCTGTATAACATAGAACAATGGCTCTCCCTTGCACCACCCTACCACCCTGGTTTTTCTGGCTACAACAAGATGGAAGCTACAACTCCCTGTGTTCAATCACCCACTTGAAACTCTGAGGACAACAGTCCTCCCTAGCACCACCCTACCACCCTAATTATGAATCTTTACTTGAATAAGACCTTACAACAATACAAACATTTCAATGCTTACCACTTCTTCTCTATTCTGCAATTTTGATTTTCTTTTGTCTGTTCATGCTTGGCTCCACTTGTTGTATCTCACCATCTGCTCTTCCTTTGTTCTTCTCATGCTCTTAGGTTCTCATACAGTCTTATGTTTTCACCATTTATTCTCTGTCCAACTTATGTTCTTCATCTCTACATCTTTTTCTCTCTGTTCCTGCTATCTCCTTGATCACATACAGTTCAACTTATTTTACTGAGAAACAACAACCCTCCTCTGTCACAATATTTTTACTTTATTCCTTCTCTCATCATCTGTTACACTTTGCATCTCCAACGCTCAAGTCAAGAATCTCAAAAATGATCAGGAATCATGATTCCAATGCTCAAGAGCGATGATTCAACCGCTCAGGAACAATGATTCCAATGCCCCAGAACAATGATTCAGTTAGTGTAACTCAATCATAACTGATCAAGAAACCACAAAGTGAAACAACAACCCTTCGATCAGATTTTGTTTAATCAACACTGTTGGATTATACACGTAGAGGCTTTTTTATTTTTCAATGTGAAACCTCCACTGTGGATCCAAGCAACGCTATCTCCTTCCCCTATCTTCTGTTGATGTGACCTTGGGCGATGATCTCAAGTGACCATGTGATTGCGGGCATGACCAAAGGTGGTTTGAGGGAAACACGCTTTTCGCCCCGCAATTCACTACAAAGCTCCACGTGTCCTTTCTCCAAAATTGTGGTTTCGATTGCAGCCCACCTTCAACATTTTAAAGTTTGTGCACCTTCAATCCCCGCAATGCGACGGGACCGTCGATCTCACTATATTGATGGTGCTCCTGAACTGATGGATTAGATCTAACCTTCTTAAATCAACGACTATGATTTACTTCATGATCTGGGCTCCGTGAATTTCACCTCTCAAACCCTACTTTCCTCTGTAGGTAAAACTTTTGGAGTTGATGATCTGCAGAAACATGTCTGCCTTAATCCAATGACTATCCTCCGCTCCGTGACTTCGGCCTTCGGAAATTTCAAACCTTTCTCCTTCGCATTTTCCCATAGTAGTTTCTCCCAGAGTTCATGATCTATTGACACATACCCTCCTGCATGATCAACGATCATAAGTGACTTCAGTCCTTCGTGACTTTAGGCTAATCACTACTTCATTCTCCTTCGGAGTGGTCACCTACTGAATAATTCATAGGTGGTGGAGACCGCTTGTTGTCAGTTAACACTTCCACTTACACTATCCTTCCACTAGTTGAGAATGCACCCGAAGTGATATTCAGATCGGACGACTTGTATCCACTTCGGGACTTCGGCATTCGGGACTTCGAGAGTTAGGGCATCTGCTGGTGGTAAAACTCCCGAAGTAATACTCCCAAAGTGATGTAACATTACACACGTCACCTGTTGACCTGGCATGGGTCAAGTGGTTTCCATGTGTCACTGATTGACATGGTTGGCCATATGTCCTTGGTAACAAGGTCTACCACATGTCCTTGCTGACGTGGTTTTCCACATGTCCTTGCTGACGTGGTCTTCCACATGTCCTTGAATCGAACGGTTGAGGCTTAGTTCAGGTATTTACCTGGAGTCCACAGGTTTACACCATGTCTTTTCTGGATCAGACAACCCAGATTCACTTCGAACGATCTGATGCTTGAGATCTTCTTCAGACGATCAAACGACTGGGATCTACTTCAGATGATCCACCGATCGAGAATTTATTTCAACTCTCCAACTCTCTGGACTTCGTGGATTTAAAATCTCAAACTGAAAAATCTTGAAGTGAGATTTTTATGGAGCGTAACCTCCTCACATCTTTAGACATGAAACAAATGATGTTTGTTTGATCAAGATCTTACATCAACAGCTCGATCTGTCTATGATGCATCTTTGACTTGGATTAAATCCAATGGCTCTCCATCTTTTCTTATCCTATCCTTCCACTTAATTTGATCTGACGATTGACGGAGATTTGAATAATCGAATTCTCAAACATTGTGCCCCGTTTATCTTATCCTTCACTTGATTTGATCCAACAGTTGTGAAGAATCGCGAAGCAGATCCACGATCAAGGATTTTGATCCCGATCACATTTTTGTACTTTGATTTCCCTTCTAATCTTATGGTTTTCCTGTTTTCCATCGTCACTATTGTTCTTTGATCCAGGTGGATATCGGTGGCCACCCACCTTTTCCAACTGGCTCACAACAACTTTCTAGCAATTTTGATAATTTACTACTTTTAACATTTTTTCGGGTCCTGAACTTCCAGAGTTGTTTTGAGGCCCTAAACGACATTTTTTGGCGCATGTTGCGGTTGCAAAATTACTTGCAAAATTTCATTGTGAAATTTTGTGCAACTATTGTAGTCCTCAGATATATCTTTCCAATGGGCTATCATACGCCTAAAACGAAGATCGTATGCAAAATTTACGACCCCAGAAAGTTGATGTACTGACTTACCCAAACGAGGCCCACATGACTTTTGGCGCTTCATCTCCTAGGGTTAGGTTTTTGGATGTTTAGGGTTTTTGAAACTCCTTTTTATTGTAAAAAGGACTTGAGAGCCTCATTGTAATCATCTTCTTTCGAATGAGCATATCCGTCACATCTCTTCTCAGAGATAAGCCGCCACCATTCCAGCAAGCTTGTTTTCCGCTGCATTTTACAGTTTCATCTTATTTCCTTATTGAATAGAAAACCAGTATTATTGTATCTATGTTATTCTGTGTTAAGTATCTAGTAATAATTTGTACTCATTTCGTTCTGCTCATAAAATCTGGATTAATGGTATTAGAGTAGTCTGTTCCTTGTCATCTTAATGCATGTCCCCAACGAGGTCGGAGTCCAAAGAGTTGGGTCTCGAACTTGTTTCTCTTGAGGACAAAATCTCTCGCACACCCAATCAACCTCTCATGGAAGGATAAAAGAAAGATGACAGGACAAGAGATTCTATCAAACTGTTGATTGAGGAATCCCTCACGCAACAGAGGAACTAGATGATGGATAATTTCGCGCAAATCCTTCGGCGACTACCAACAGGCGACGCATCTTCTTCGAGCGGAGGCACTGCCCCCTTCAAAGTACAAATAAACTTTGATATTCCTATATTTGAAGGTCAGATAGATGTAGATGTTGTAGACAAGTGGTTGAATCTACTAGAAGGGTATTTTTTTGTCCATAACTTTTCGAATAGAGAAAAGATTACTTTTGCGCTCCTCAAAGTCGTTCCCCATGTCAAAGATTGGCGGGAAACTTTCTGTGAGCAAAAGGAAATAGAGGAACCCTCATTATTTATAGTCACGGCCACCTGGGAATCCTTCAGGGATTTTATTAAGGAAAAATACTACCCTATCAAAAGTTATGATGACTTGTATACCAAATGGACCACACTGCGGCAAGAAAGAGACCAAGCAGTGTCGGATTTCACAAATATCTTCCATACCTTGTGCACCAAGTTGGGTATCAAATATTCAGAATGACATTTGGTGCTCAAGTATCACGGTGCTCTGCATAGATACATCCAAACCGAAATGGAATTTCTGGACATCTCATCCTTGGGCGCGGCCTACCGATATGCTGTCAAAATCGAGCAAAAGCTCAAACAAAAGACGTGACAATTTGGGTCGGGGAACCCCTCACAACAAAATCCAGGAAGGGGTGGCCCCAACCCACAAAGAAAAGGACAGAGCAAAGATGGACACTATCAGGACAACTAGTCCAAGCCGCAAGCAAAGAAGAACATCGAAAAGACAAAGAAAGATACCAGGAAGTGGTGTGACTTCCATAAGAGCCCTTGGCATAACATTGCCGACTACCGCTCAAAGAAGACGCTGGTGGCCAAAGTGAAAGCCTTTGAATTAGATGCAGGTTCTAACTCTGAGTCAGAACTAGAAAGAAAAAGACAGATCATTGATGTGGAACCCAGTGCCACTGTTGCTACCACCAAGCTCCAACATGGTGAACCAGATGAGCCAGAAGAAGGAGAACGCCTCTTACATTCATAGATGTGGGTAAAAGGTAGCCCGCCGCACTTCATTGTTGATAGTGGTAGCCAGAAGAATCTCATCTCAGCAGAGTTTGTCAAGCGGTTGGCCCTACCGACAATGCCACACCCACAACCCTACACCATTGGATGGCTCTGCCAAGGAAGCAATCTCCGCATCAGCCAAAAGTGTCGACTATCATACGGCATAAAGCCCTTCAAAGACGAGGTATTGTGTGATGTTTCTCCTCTTGAAGTTTGTGATATTCTTTTGGGCCAACCTTATTTATGGAAACATCATGTTGTATATGATTCTAGGCCTTGTAGTGTTATTATTACTTTGAATAGGAAATTGTACAGGATACCCGAGGTTGTCCCACCTAGTGCTATTTCCTCGATCTCTACTAAGAAATGCAAGAATGCCATCGCTCAAACGGGGAAGTTTTTCTTCTTCATGATTCACTCTCAGAATGAGAGAAAAATCACAGCCACATCCAGGGTCTCTGCGACCGAACTCTCCACATAGCAGAAGCAAGTAGATAAGGTCATGGAAGAATACTCGGATATCTTCTCCTCACCTACTAGGGTACCTCTGCACTGCCAGGTCAAGCACCCCATCGATCTGACCCCTGGTGCATTGTTTCCCAATGGGCCAGTCTATCGTCGCTCCCTATTAGAGAATGAGGAGATCAAGCGATAGATCCAAGAATTGATCCATAAGGGGCACATCTATCCCAGCTCATCATCTTGTGGGAGCCCAATCGTGCTGGTACAAAAGAAAGATGGAACCTGGCAACTTTTCATTGATTATCGGGCTTTGAATAAAATCACAGTCAAAAATCGATACATGATTACCCGAATCGACGACCTCCTTGATCAACTCATGGGGGACAAATACTTCAGTAATATTGATCTAAAGTCTGGCTACCACCAGGTCCTGATAGAACAGACAGATGTATGGAAGACCACCTTCAAGTCAAAGGAAGGCCTTTTTGAATGGTTGGTCATGCCCTTTGGTCTAACAAATGATCCAACCACTTTTATGAGGATGATGAAAGATATCCTGTGACCATTCAACAATACTTTTGTAGTGGTGTATCTGGATGACATTCTCATTTACAGCAAGACTTGGGCTGAACACTTGCAGCATATTTAGTAGGTTCTGCACACCCTGTGACATCACAAGCTATATGCCAACTTGGAAAAATGCTCCTTCGGCATGGACAGGGTCCATTACCTAGTATACATCATTGATCAACATGGTGTACATGTGGATCCAGCCAAGATCCAAGTCATCCGTGACTGGCCAGCCACAACCACACTCACAAAGCTTTGGAACTTCTTGGGCCTTGCCAATTTCTACCGCAGGTTTGTGTTGGGATTCTCCCATATTGCATGGGCCCTCATCCAAATAACCAGGGGTGGTGGTAAGGATAAATTTGCATGGGGCCGGCCCCAACAAAAAGCATTTGATGATTTGAAGCAGTGCTTGTGCTCAGCCCCAGTACTTTCACTACCATACCTACAGCAGCCCTTTGAGATTGAGACTGATGCTTCAGACTATGTTGTGGGTGTCGTTCTCATGCAGCACGTCCACCCCATGGCCTATCATAGTGAGACACTATCAGATGTTTTTCGTAAGTACCCTACTTATGATAAAGAAATGTACTCCATTGTGCAAGCTTGCCACCAGTGGAGACATTACATTCTTGGGAGGGAGACAGTCATCCACACTGATCATAAGCCACTGTGGTTCATGTAGACACAAGGAAAATTGCAGAATGACCACCATCAAAAGTGGTCCACATACTTGCAGCAATTCCACCTCAACGTCAAGTATAAAACATGAAGCACCATCCGCGTCGTTGATTGCCTCAACAAACCACCAGTCACAACACTCACCACAGTGCTAGACTCATGTGGCCATGAGACCTCTGGATGGCCCCAACTCTATGAAATAGACCTAGACTTCACTACCACCTACCAAATATTGGGTGCAAAGGTTGTTGTCAATAATTTCCATCTTCAAGATGGGTTGTTGTGTTGTATGGGTCATATATGTGTTCCATCAAGTGAGCGAGCGAAGCTGATTTGGGAAGCCCACTACAATCGGGTGGCGGGACACTTCGATGTCAAAAATATAGTGGCGATGCTACAAAAAAATTTCTACTGGCCGAAACTTCGACAAGAGGTCAGCAAGTATATCAGGTCTTGCACTGTCGGCGCTATTGCCAAACCAACCACTAAGAAACAGGGCCTGTACACCCCTCTTCCTACTCCTGACAGGACATGGGAATCCATCTCAATGGACTACATGTCGGGCCTCCCATCCACCAAGCGGGGAAATGACTGTGTTTTTGTGGTTGTTGATCTCTTTTCTAAGATGGCAATTCTGGTTGCTTGCAAGAAGAGCATCATAGTAGAAGCCACTACCAAGCTCTTCTTTGAACGAGCCTGGGTACATTTTGGAATAGCACAAACCATTGTCTTAGATCAGGACAGTCAATTTTTCATCACATTTTGGTCGAGCCTCTGGTCACTGCTGGACACCAAGCTCACCAAATCCACAACCTTCCATCCCCAGACAGATGGCCAAACCGAGGTTGTGAATCAAATGATCGTGCATATCCTGCGCATGTATAATTCCAAGCACCCTCACACATGGGATGAGAATCTTCCCTATGTCCAGCATAGCTACAAACGAGCCCTGCATAGCTCAATCGGCCACAGCCCCTTTCAGCTGGGGTTAGGATTCCAACCATTGGGTCCCATAGATGTTGCACTTCCCCTTGCGGTCACCTCGACCGACTCCTCTCCTGCTTCAAATGAGGCTGACAAAGCCACCCGTTTCATTGAGAGGATCCAGCACATCCGCCAATAGGTTTAGGATATCCTACAGAAGTCCAATGACAATTACAAGCAGTGCCATGACCAACATTGGGTTCCACATAAGTTTCAGGTGGGTGACAAAGTTTGGTTGCACTTGCAGAAAGAACGCCTTATAGGACCCCATCGGAAGCTTCTCCCACTCTGTTATGGGTCATGCACCATCACCAAGGATGTGAGGGATAATTATTTTGCACTCAACATTCCTCCTTTCCTTGGCCTGCACCCAGTGTTCAATGTGGACCTCCTTCGGCCTTATTTCCCACCATTATTGGACACCTCAAACGTAGCAGAACAACTGACACCAATAGAGCTCAACCCCGACTACATACAACAAGCATCCAGTGATCAAATTGTGGACACACAGATCAAGGGCACTCAACAACAAAGGATCCAGCTTTATCGAGTCGTTAAAGCAGGGCAACTCCTGCACCAAGGCAAGTGGCTCACCCGGAGCCAAATTCAGCAGAAATTTCCTCATCTGATGGGGGAAATCAACAAAATGGAGACCATTTCTTCCTAAGGATGGAGGATTGATCTAGGTGGATATCGGTGGCCACCCACCTTTTCCAGCTGGCTCACAACAGATTTCTAGCAATTTTGATAATTTACTATTTTTAGTAGTTTTTCGAGTCCTGAACTTCCGGAGTTGTTTTGAGGCCCTAAACGACATTTTTGGGGTATATTGCATTTTGAAATTTTGTGCAACTATTGTAGTCTTTGGATAGATCTTTCCAATGGGATATCATATGCCTAAAAAGGAGATCGTATGCAAAAGTTATGACCTCAGAAAGTTGATGTACTGACTTACCCGAACGAGGCCCACATGACTTTGGGCGCTTCATCTCCTAGGGTTAGGTTTTTGTATGTTTAGGGTTTTTGAAACTCCTGTTTATTGTAAAAAGGCCTTGAGAGCCTCATTGTAATCATCTTCTTGTGAATGAGCGCAACTGTCACATCTCTTCTCAGAGATAAGCCACCACCATTCCAACAAGCTTGTTTTCCGCTGCATTTTACAGTTTCAGCTTATTTCCTTATTGAATAGAAAACCGGTTTTATTTTATATATGTTATTCTATGTTAAGTATCTAGTAATAATCTGTAGTCATTTCATTCTGCTCATAAAATCCGGATCATTCTTGCCATCAATGACAAGCACATGCTTCCTGTAAAACATGCCAACAAATCTTTTTTTTGATCCATTATGTGCTTGAGATCATACAATGGTGGTGATTATGTCAATCGACCCTTTTAAGAATACCTACTTCATTCAGGTATTGAATGGAAACAATTGATTCCTCACACACCTCAGCAAAATGGAGTTGCATAACGTAAGAATCAAACATTAATCAAAATGGCTAGATGTCTTATGTAGGATAAATACCTACCTTCTCATTTTTGGGATGAAGTGATGCATTGTGCCAATTATCAAATCAATCGCATCTCAACCCGAGTTGTAACGCACCCATCCACCGAAGATGGGTTGTGTCACACAAAACTTTATATTTATTAGCTCCGATACCATTTTAGTAGTGTAACTAGCCTCTGGCTAAGCAACATTGTGTGTGGAATACATATAACATGAAACTACTGCTAATGAAATCTATTATTTTGTTGTTATCCGTTTTCCCATAGCCTATAGCTACAATGTATAACAGATTAAGCTACGGTAATAACCATAAAACATATTGATCTGAAGCATGCTAAAAATATATAGGAGATACAACTAAACTGTTCATTACAACAACATATAAGTCATTCTCATTAACATAGATTTCGTGCACAACAATAACACATGTAAATAACTCAGTACAAGATAAAACACTTATCTTAAACAAGAATCATGCAACCAAATTCTTGGGATGGACGTTCCACCCAACCGTATACTGACTGTTCCAAATATTAATAACCAGTCACCCTCGAGTTGAGGCTAGAAATACACAAAAGAAGGTGATCTCTCACAGGCCACTCACAACTCATAAATCTCTCAACCCAATTGATATTCTCCTACAACTATCCTGACTTTTCCACATCTCTCTTCCTCTTGACATGCCCAACCCAAGGAATGCACCATTCATTTATCAAGGATAACCCAAGGGATGTACCATTCGCTTATCAGGGATAACCCAAGGGATGTACCATTCATTTATCAGGGTTAACCCAAGGAATTTTCCATTCGTTTATCAGGGTCTCTTTGGCACAGGTAGCTAGGAATGTCTCAGTTGGGAACTCAAGGGAAACTACTGCTAGGAAAACTATCAGCAAACCAACAACACCACTTGTTGTTTCAGTGCAACTCACATAGGATTTCACTCTTCCGGCTTGATAATCGGGCTCTTCAATTATCCATCTCCAATTCGCTCCAATTATGCTCCAATTTCACTCTGGAATTCTCCCTCCATGGTCGCACCCGCTCCAAACTCTCTTTCCATGCCCAAACTTGACTAAATGCCCAAAATGCTTGAACTTCTATTACTTCTATCTCAACCCATACACAATTCCTCTCTTTTTCTTACCTTTCTTGAATTACACTCTTCCCCAATTTGATTGTACTCAACTTCGATGTGTCCAATAACTTTGAAATGTGATCACTCACACCCACCCTCTTATGTGTATTCAATGATTGGATTTGGAAACACTCAATCGGAAATGGGAAGGTTCATATACAATAACAGATTTATGAAAACAGGTTAAATCCATAAACATGTGTAATTCCCCCCCTTGGACCCCTCTTGTCCATTATCCTAGACACTCCCCTCTCTTGTGGATTAATTCATTCCCCATCTCTTTTCCATGTCCCCTTAGCAGTTGGCATCATATTTTATTATTAAAACATTGAAATACAATTCACATATTACATCACTTGGTCATAGCCACATAATATATCTACATAAGCATTAATGAAGATGGGGATTATAATGGGGATGTTACATTCCCTGTCCCCTACAATTGTGCATTGTCCTCGGTGCACTCTATGATGATATACATATATGCAAATTTACATCACAATACTTAGAAATAAATTTCTGCAATTTAACAACTCCAACAACAGTTCCAACCAAAATATTGTGTTCCTCTCAACTCATCGACCCAAGGAATACACCATTCGTTTATCAGGGATACCCAAGGGATGTACCATCCTTTTATTAGGGCTAACCCAAGGAATGTTCCATTCATTTATCAAGGTCCCCAACATAGTTGGACAAGACTCTAAGACGTGGTTCCAGAACTCTAGTTGCTCAAAATGGAGTCTTTCATTCTATCTTCTTGAAAACTATCAAAAATTTATGGATATTTCACCCACATGTTTTCTTCATGCTCCCATGTAGCATCTTCAGGACCACAACAGGTCTAATGAACCTTCACCATCCCTATGGCTTTGTTCTTGAGCACTTTTACTTTCTAGTCCAAGATGTGTACTAGTTCCACCTGGAAGTACCCTTTGCGCTCCAGCTTCCACTTCGATCATGGGGAGTTGATATTCTACCTGCCTATTCTCCAAGGTTGCATAAATCCTTGGTATACTTCCTCCCATGTCTCCCATTGTTTCAGCCTCTTGAATGTTGTGGGAAGTCCTCATTCTTTCTCCTTTATGAGGGAAATCCTTATTTAAGTGATTCCCCCCACATCCCCAACATTTAAAAGGCTATTTCCTTGGCCTTTTCCCAAATGAATCTGCATTGTTTTGATCATTTTGGATTTCTTGGCCTTGATGACTTGCTTGGGAGTTATTTCTGAAAAGGGTGGCTTAAAACCTTTCTACCTTTGATCCTTTTTTCTTTCATCCTATCATTCCAAGTCTTTTGGAACACTGGCCTTCCTTTTCTTTTCTCATAAAGGTTTCTTGCTCTCCTTATGGTTTCTTTCAAGGTCTTAGGGTTGTCATATTGAATCTTATCACTATAGAAGGATGGTAACCCACTTAGAAACCTTTGGATTTTAACCTTTTCATCCTTGATGAAGTCAACATACTTCAACAATTCAAAGAACCTCTTCTCATATTCCTCCATTATCATGGTTCCGAACTTGAGTTCAAATAACTCTTTCATATTTCTCTCATAGTAATGCTTGGAAAAATATTTCTCTTGGAAATATCCTTTGAACTGCCTCCATGATATTCTCTTCTCACTGAGGTTCTTGGCTTTCTTAAGTTGATCCCGCCACATGGATGACTTTCCTTGCAAGTGGTAGGTGGAAATCCTAGCTTCTACCTGGGATGGGTAGTCATGCATCTAGAAATATTTCTTCATTTCCAACAGCCAATCCTATGCCTCTTCTCCTTTCTTGTGCTCACCATTGAAAGTAGGTGGCTTTATTTTCCTGATTTCACCTTGCAAGATGTCTATCTCAGTCATTCTTCTTTTCCTCCGAACATGAGACACAATACTCGGGCTGCTTCCTAGTATTGAACTTGCATGAGTTATTCTAGTGGACTTACTTGGAGAATTATGGATAATGCTCATGATTCTTGACTTCCTATCATTTCCATGATCATCCCTTTTGTTGTGGGATCTAGATGTTGATACGTTTCTAGCACTAACTTCTTTCTTGGTGCCAGAATATTTGTTAACTTGTTTATGCAACATGTTCAAGCTATGAAGTATCTATTCTTGAGCCTTCATAATCCTTTCACTATTATCTCTGTAGCTTTGAACTTCCCTATGCATACTTATCATAGTTACAAGCTCTTGCCTATCTCTTCTTCCATTTGATTTTGTCTCAACATTCCCCATGTTGATATGTAGACCTATGAACTCTTCCCCATGGTTGTAAGACCCTTGAGCATCTTCCATTACTTTATTCCTCATATAAGAACTAAGTTTCTTTTCGTACCTCTAATTCTTCAAGATTTGAAGCCAACAAAATTTGTTAGGCTAAAATAATTAACAAGATCCATGAAATTATGTACAATTGTGTTCCCATACTGTATCAAAATTATTTCTTTCATAAGTTCGCCTGAAAAGTTTCAACACTTAGATTATTTTTCCATCTATTCAAAATCATAGACTCACGGACTTGTGGACTTGCGGAATCATGAAAGAACAATTCTCCTTTTCATAAGTTTATTCGAATAGTCTCAACACTTATATTATTTTTCCATCTATTCGGACACATGGACTTGCGGACTCATGGAAACATAATTCTTCATTTCATAAATCTGTCCAAAAAGTCTCAACACTTAGATTATTTTTCCATCTATTCGGACTCACGGACTCGCAAACTTGCAGAATCATGAAAGCATAATTTTTCCTTTCATAAGTCTATCAGAAAAGTATCAACACTTAGATTAATTTTCCATCTATTCGGACTCACAGACTCGTGGAATTGCGGACTCACGAAATCATAATTTTTCCTTTCATAAGTTCATTCGAAAAGTATCAACACTTAACCATTCTTCCACTTATTCATGGACTCGTAAACTCACAGACTCACAATAATTACAACACTTAGCCGCTTTTCTAACTTTGCAGACTCGCAGACTCATAATAAGTCCCAACACTTAGTCATTTTTACCTTTGCGGACTCACAGACTTATAATAAGTCCAACATTTAGTCATTTTTCTAACTTTGCGGACTCATGGACTCATAATAAGTACAAAAATTAGCAATTTTTACCTTTGTGGAATCCCAGACTCACAAATTCATGGACTCATAATAAGTCTAACACTTAGCCTATTTCCTAAATTCCAAAAATGCTCAAATTCGCTCAAAAATGAAATTCCTTCTTGGGTCATTAATAGAGCTCTGCGACTAAGCTCAATACACCCAAATCAAGTCCTATACATAGAAATTTGTTCATTCCATTTCAAATTTGACTCTTTCACTTTGAAATTTCCATTATTTAACTACAAGAACTTGGGGTGTTTGCTCAATTTCATCCAATTTCAGCACGGAACACCGTAAACATTTTGTCAAGTGATTTTCAAATGAACTCTCTCTCTATCAAACAATTTTCTTTCCAACTATATATTTTCACTTTTGCGCTCTGCTAAATGGCCCATGCAGGATGAGTGTTGAAAAACTAAGATCTGATACCAGTTTGTAATGTACCCATCCATCGAAGTTTGGTCGCATCACGCAAAAAATTCTCTTTATCAGCTCTGATACCATTTTAGTAATGTACCTAGCCTCCAGCTAAGAAACATTACATGTGGGATACATATAGCACAAAAATTCTACTAATTAAAGCCATTCTTTTGTTGTTCTCCATTTTCCCATAGCCTACATCTACAATGTATAACAAATTAAGTTGCGGTAATAACCATAAAACTTATGCATATGAAGCATGCTAAAAATCAACATGAGATACAAGTAAATCATTCACTATAGCAACATACAAGTCATTCTCATTCACACAGAGTTCATGCACAACAATAACACATGTAAATAACTCAGTACTATTGGATATATTGTCATTAATGTCAACAGTCGATGTGATTATCTATTGTTAATGATAAATTGCCATAGATGAGATTGTCATTGATGTCAACAAGTATATAAGTTTTCATAAAATGTCAAACAGTATGCAGAGATCGAAAGTGCAAGCTCAAGAGGAGGAGCGAACAGTATGAATATCAAAGCTTAGAAGGAAAAGTGCATTGCTGAGTATATCAAAAGAAGCCAACAGTATGAAGATAACAATCTCAGAAGGGAAAACACAGTATGTTAGCAAATCCATAATACGTTAGGAAATGAAGAGAAAGGCTAAAGCAATTCATGATTATTGTTGATCATGATAGGATCAACAATATTCCTATGATAAAAGCTCAGGAAGGTTAAAAAACGCAGAGATCAAAGCTCGGAAGGAAGAACGCAAGCTCAGGGTGAGAATCTTCAGCAATGGTCTGATCAAGAGTGAGAAGCCTCAACAACCATCTAGTTGATCATCTAAATATAATAGACATCATTCATATGAGTGACCATGGTCTTGAGGATCGTGACCATCAAATCTGCAAACCAGATCAATGACAGTGATGAATTGTGAGGAGCGAAAGAAGAATTAAAGAACTCGCTAGTTCTAATCCCGCAATAGGTCTATATTTCTAGATCTCATAGACTCGGAGATCGACGACTATGGTTGATCCAACAAGTGATCATATTAATTTGGATTGAGTTATGAACGTCGGCTACGCAGTCGCCAAATCTACGATAGGGATGAATTGCAGAGTTTGGGTGACAAATTAAATCACTCGCAAGTTCTAGTTTTGCAATCATCATTGACCGTTGATCTGTTTCAAGAATATCCATAACCGTTGGATCACTTTTGAGTGGAAGGATAGGATAAGTGAGGTAAAGAGGTTGTGAGTTTGAATATCCGAATACTCGTCAGCCGTCAGATTAAACCTAATTCTTGTAAGCCGTCGGATCATGTTAAAGTGGAAGGACAGGATAAGATACAAGAGCTGCAATGAAAACAGATCGAACCGTCGATCTAAGATCCTAATCGAATGCACATCCTTCACTTCGGATATAAATTTGCGAGGAGGTTACGCTCCGGAAAGTATGATATTTGAAAGTCCCGAAATGCAAATATCCATAATTCGTTGGATCATTCGGAGTGGAAAGATAGGATAAGACATAAGATAAGTACCATAGATAGATCGATTCGTTGATCCAATATCCATATCAAACGAACATCCTTCACTTCGGATCTAAAGTTGTGAGGAGGTTACACTCCGGAAAGTCTGAGATTTGAAAGTCCTAAAATGCAAATCTTCGTCAGTCATTGGATCATTCTGAATGGAAGGACAGGATAAACTGGAGGAGGTGCAATGCTGACAGATCTTGTCGTCGATCTAAGTTCATGATAAACGAACAACAATTAGTTAGGGTATTAATCTGTGAGGAGGTTATGCTCTGGAAAGTTTGAGATTTGAAATAGCTGAAGCCCGGAAATACGAAATGATTAAGGACCGTCGGATTTCGAGGTCAAACGAAGACCGTTGGATCAGAGTTGTTCGTCAGTAGACCACATCAGCAAGGACACTCGGTAGACCACGTTGGCAAACCATGTTGGTAGACCATGTTAGTGAATACACATGGCATAATCAGACGATGACAAGCGTCAAGAGGAAATTGTCTTATACCATGTCAATAAGTGACATAGGCAAGCTACGCCACTTCAGAAGAATTGATTTGGGAGTTTCAAATGTCAAAAGTCACGAAGTATTGAAGGATGAAGATCCAAATTTGCTCTCAGTCATCGATCTAAGAATACACTAGGAGTTAGGACAACTGTTAGATCCAGGATAAGATCATGTGCCACATGAGGATCCACATCAGCAAGACTACGTTAGCAATGACATGTGGTGCAATCAGAGTACGACAAGTGTCAAGTTGAAATCATCATTTCAGGTCTGTGCAAACCATGAATTTGAGTGACACGTGGAAAATTCTTAGCTCATGACACGTCATCAAGTGATGCAAGTAGTTACGTCACTCTAGGAGTTTTGCTTTGAAAGTTTTACCACCACACTCTCCCACTATCCCGAAGTCCCAAATGCTATAGACCCAAAGTGGACACGAGACGCCCGATCTGAAAGATCACTTTAGGAGAATTCTTTTCCGTCGATCTACTATAGTGGAAGGATAGTGTAAGTGAAAGCATTAACCGACAACAAGCGATCTCCACTATATTATGACTCACCACAACAGGTGATCACTTCGGAGGAAAGAAGGTGTTGAGATCTGAAATCTCTGAAGTTCAAAGACCTGGAGTAAATGATGTCCATCCATCTCAATGCTTGATTAAAACATAGCCATAGGATTTAACAGTGGAAGGATAGTGTAAGTGGAAAAGTTAACCGACAGCAAGCGGTCTCCACCGTTTATGAATTACTTAGCAAGTGATCACTCCAAAGGAAAGAACGTGTTGAGACTCGAAATATTTGAAGTCCGAAGACCTAAAGGTGCTATCGTTCGTCGATACGATGTTAGGTTGCATTCTCAACCATTGATCAAAACACAATGGAAAGATAGTGTAAGAAGAATAGACAATATCGTATTCAAGAGATTTGAAATGTTGGAAGTCTCGAAGACTCGAAGGGTGAAGACCCGAAGTCCAAGAAATCATCCATTTCAGGAGATTGAATTGTGACCGTTGAATCGATAAATGCTCAATCACTCATCTCGCCTAATGTGAGGTCACCGCCGTTGGTCATATGGTCAAGAGACTTTAAAGGGAAGAATGTATGGGTCGCTTAAATTGTTAAGCCCATGGTTCTACGCCATTGATCATATGAACTGGTTTGAAGGAAGCATCGATCTCTATTATCATAGAGATGAAGGAAATTGATCCATGACTGTGATCGATTTGTGAAAGGAAAGAGGATGTCAGGTGTAACATTGAAAACCCGGATTGATGAACTGGTGGTCCCAAAAGATATTGTAAGTGGACAAGTTAGTTATAACTTGTTGCACAAGTCAGCTCAGTAACTTAAATAAGTTTTGAAGTATAAACAAGTGTAAATACACCATGATTGGTTTACTTGAAATAGTGCTTGGTAAGGAAGCGTGGCTTGTGAAGTGAAGAGGCAGATCTGGACCTAAGGTCCATTCGAATATAAGAGAGAGATGTAGAAGTGAAGATTTGTATGTGAATTGAAGAGAAAAGATAAAGTGGAGAAGGCGCAAATGTCAGAGAGAAGATGAAATGCAGTGATGAGTGTTTTATAGTATACCTATGATCACGAGATAAGAATTGATTCTATAATGAATCACTACTATTGGAGTTGAATAAACTCTAGTTGGATAGACTAGGCTCTATTAGCGAGTTGGGTCTTGCAGCAAGTTGGGTCTTGCCTAAGAGTTGGTGCTCTCTGAGGATTTGGTGCTCCTTACTTCAGTTGGTGCTAAAATAAATTAGTTGATGCTGGGAAAACACTCGTTCACATATATTCATATAAATTATACAAAATCTTATACAAACATTTGGTGTCTCTGTGTCCATTGTAATTATGATTTGATTGTTCTTAATCTGTTAAAACATGTTTTAACTGCTAACCTGTGAGAAGAAAAAATTAGAATAGTCCACACACTAATTCAAACCCCCCCCTCTTACTGTGGGTGGTGTGTTCAACAATTGGTATCAGAACGAGGTTCCTTTATCACAGTTTAACCACTGGAAGGTAAATATTGAAGAAATGGGTGGACAGATGGATCTCTCCGCAATTGAAGCTCCCTTATTTGATGGAACAGATTATTCCTCATGGAGAGAAAATATGAAACAATATTTTAAGTCAAAAGGATCTGAAGTTTGGAATTCAATAGTAAGAAATCCCTGGGACTTAACTACATCAAAGAATCTATCCAAAATTACAGTCCAAAGAAGAGTAAGGAAGAACAATGAAGTGGCATTGAAGATTCTTCTCAATGGATTGTCAGATACAGTCAAGGAAAGCATAGGAATATGCACATCCTCCAAGGACTTATGGATGAAGTTAGAAAAGATATATCAAATCAAAGGTGAATACATTGAAGACATTCCTATCAAGGAAGAAGATGAAGAATCAACCATCAATAAAGGTAAGAACTCTCCACAATATTTCAATTGCAATAGTAGTGATATTGAATGATCCTCTGCAAGTAAAGAAGAAGACTCAGATACAATAATAGAATGTTCTGTTAGCATGTATCCCTTGGAAGAAGAAGAAGAATAACTATCAAAGGCCAAACAAAAGGTTGATTGGAGTCTCTAAGAATACCTCTATGACCATAATGAATCAGACTATAGCTTTCTTCATGACTACACTAAATAATTTCTTGAAAAATGTCAAAAGCATGTCTTGGAAATAAAGGAAATGCTCAAGGACAATGAAAAGATAATATATTAGCAGGTCAATTAGTTAGAAGAGAAAGAAGTGGAGATAGAGAAGTTGAAGAAAGAAATTAGTCAAGTAACAAAAAATGAAAAGGAAGATGATGAGCTTAGCAATCAGAGGCAAATCCTGAAACTAAAAGAAAAGCTCAAAGACAATGAAAAAATCATTTCTGAGCAAAAGATTTAGTTAGAAAACAAAGAAGAAGAGATCAAAAGATTGAAAACAAAATTTGTTGATCTAACAAAAGAAAAGGAAGGGGAAATCAAGAGACTAAAAAATGAAATCAGTCAAGCAAAGGAAGAGGAAATCGAGAGATTGAAAAATGAAATCAGTCAAGAAAAAGAAGAAAAGAAGGAAGATGATGAACCAAGCAAAAACCTTGCAGATCTAAAAGAACTAAGGGAAATCTATGTCAATATTAAAATCCAACTTGAAGAATCCAAAAGGAGAGAGGAGGTAGTAAGGAACCAGTTGGACAAAAAGGAAGAATCATGTCATGAGTTGGAAGTAGAAGTTGTGAATCTTAGAAAGAAGGTTGAGAAGTCAGACACCCAAATCAAGTTCTTAAACAGTTCCATGACCCTGGATGAGATCTTGGTGTTGGATCATGTTGTCATTGATGCCACTGGTTTGATTATTTGGAATATTGTTGGATCATATGTCATTGATGTAAATGGTTTGGTTTGATTGATTTCATTGATTGATATCAAGTAATTGATTGATTGATGATTGATGGATCATTGATATGATGCCCTTGATGAGAATGATAGATGTCCAAGTGGAAACCAATTGATAAATATGGATCATTGATATGATGCATTGATGAATATGGATCAATGAGTTGTCATTGATACATGATGCATAGTTTATATATATGATGCAGTGGTGAATTGATGCAAAGAAGAAATCATTATTATCTTATCATGGTTGATAAGGTGCACAAATGGATGAACTCCAAAGTGGTCCCCTTATGGTGAAATCCCTCAGGGAAAGACGCTTTATGGATTGAGTTATCCTAGGAGAACGGTTGGAGGACCCATGCTTGTATGTGGAATAATGATATGAATATCAATGAAGTTGTTGGTGAAACTATCATAGATGGATAGTGCTTGGCATGCCATTTCTAGTGGTATGTGGAATGTCACATAACTCCTCACGGTTTGAGAGTTATGGCTCTACGAAGTTGAAGGACCCCCATATGATGGCTTGAAGCCCCAAAAGGTCAAAGAAGTCAAAGTGATTGAAAAGAAGAAATCATTATTTAAATGATAAAGTAAAGTGACAAAATCAAGAAAGATTATTTCAATGATAAAATAAAGTGACAAAATCAAGAAGGAATATTTAAAGTATTGATAAAATAGGTTAAGTGACCTAGAAATGGGTTAAGTAACCAAAAAATGGGTTAAGTGACCTAGAATATGAAATTATAAATAAGAAGCTAGGATCTCTTGTAAAATGTACATGTGTTGAGAATCCCTTTTGTGGATCAATGGAGAGCTTCTTGTGAATATCTAGTGGAGTATTGATGGAGATCTTCTTATGAGAGCATCCTATTGGTGTGAATCTCTTGAGCATGATTGAAGATCTATTCTGAGGAAGAAAGTGAGAGGAGGATCTCATGGACGCATCAAAGTTTTGGCAATATCGGAGATCTTGACAGCAAAAGTCTCGGATTCACAGAAAACCCTATTTTCTTATGTCCACACGGGTTGTCTATGTATAGGGTGCATGTACACATGGGTTGGTTGTGTATAGGGTGAGTGTACATGCGGGCTGACTATGTACATGGAGCGTGGAGTGGATAAAATCATGGAGATTTTTGTTTTAGCTGGTGCCAAGCTCTTGGATGATGAGGCAGGTTCCAAATCTGCATTTTATGGCCTCAGATCTATCACTGAGACACTGGTATGGTTACATTATTGTCTTGATGGATGCTATTGTTTGATGCGTTGTCAATGCTTAGGGAATTCTTGGTATGTATTCTATGATGTGGCATATTTTGGTTGATTTGGTTGATGGAGTTAGAAGCACTCTTGTGATTCAGTAGTGACATGATTGCTATGGTGTACTAGTTATTTATACATGATTGAGATAGTATTCATACTGACTTGTTGTGGAACATGAGCAAGCTATTTGAGAGCTTGGATGTGTTGTGACTGGTTGTGGGTCAGTTTGGACAGTGGAAGACAGAAGAGAAAGTGATTGCAGGTTGCAGAGGATCTGAGCATGTGAATTAAAGCAAAACCCTAGTTGGTGAGAAGCATACGCTTGTTTCATTATACACTGGATGTGTTCACACGCGGGCTGTAGTGAGACAGAGCGCATGCACATGCGGGCTACACTACTGACAGGTCACGTACCTGTTTACAGATTGATATCTGTTGAGGATTGTTGCCTCATCTCAGTTGGTGCTGAGAATGTAAGTCGAGTCTTGCATATAGAGCTGGTGCTCTTGTAGAGTTGTACTCTATTCAGTTGTTGCTGATAAACCCCAAGGATTGTAGTCTGTAATAAAAAGAAAATTGTACATACATCTTGTGTTCATTGTGTTCATTGTGGTGATGACGTGTTGATGTTATATTGTTGATACATGTTGCTAATATGTGCTCACATATAACTAGTTATAAATGACAGCAATGGGTAATGAATAAATGTTGAATGCTAATAGATGAGTTTTTGTGCAAGAGGGAAGTTTTGGGAAAAAGAGCCCCACACTCATTCACCCCCCCTCTAAGTGTGGTAGGTGTGTCCAACAATTGGTATCAGAGCAGGCCTTCACTACAGCCTTAACAATATTGAAGGAGGTTCATAGACACACAAATGGATGATGAAGTTCCAATCCTTGATGAGGAAAACTATTCTACTTGGAGAATAGATATGAGAGTGTATTTGAAGACAATGGGAGAAGCTATTTGGAAGGCAACCATCGGTGGATATGTTCCGTTGAAGAAAAAGTCAAAGTTTGCAGCTCAAAAGGAAGGAAAGAAGAATGATGCATTGGCTCTCAAGACAATTCTTAGTGGACTCTCAAGCCCTATCAAAGAGAGCATGGGACAATGCACTTCCGCCAAGGATCTATGGCTAAAGCTAGAGGAGACATATCAAAGCAAGGAAGGGAAAGAATAAATTGAATACCACTCCATCAAGATCATCAAAGGTAAAGAATCATCAAAAACTCCTGAATGCATTATTTCTAAATGTGATTTTGAAAACATTTCAAGTGAAGATAAAGAATCAAGTGATGATAGCACAAAGGAAGATCTTGAAGATGAAAGAAAAGAATTATGTGTTGATGTTGGCAAAAAGGAAGAAAGTGAAGATACTTCAAATGAAGGTAAAGAACACTCAAAAACCCTTGATTGCAATGATGATGATGAATGTTTCTCTACAAGTGAAGAAGAAGATGTAGAAACAGTTTGTGTAAAGTTTGATGGTATTTATCCCATGAAAAGAATAGAAGGAAATCTATTAAAACTTTAGAAGGAAATTGAAGAGGGTTTATATAGATATAGAAGTGATCATTATTATATAGACTATAACTATCTTCCGGATAACACTAAGAAGTTTCTTAGGAGAAGTCTAAGGCACATATTGAAGTTAAAAGAAATGATCAAGGAACAAGAAGAGAGCAATAAGACTCAAATAGAAGAAAAGGAAGAAGAGATCACAAGACTAAAGGATGGAAAAGAAGATATGAATGTAGAAAAAGAGATTAGTAAAAGTTTTGAAACTATTGTCCATCTCAAGACCCAAATTGAAGAAGCCAAAAGAATAGAGGAACTATTGAAGATTCAAATAAATGAAAAGGAAGATTTATGTTGCAAATTAGAAGCTGAAATTGTTGACCTTAGAAAGAAGGTGGAAAAGTCAAACAAATTCTTGAATAGTTCAAGAATCTTGGATGAGATCTTGGAAAGTCAAAGACCATCATGTGATAAATCAGGTCTTGGATACAAAGGAGACGATACACATGTTGAAGCAAGCACCTCAAAGAAGCATGAGGTAAGTCCATCAAAGAAAGAAGATAATATTGCAAAGAAACCATCCACACAAGGCAAAGAAAATCTCAAAAGTACAAAGCAAGGAAGACATCAAGAAGCCATTTTTGGGAAACCAAAGCAAAGGTATGAAAGTGTTTTTCATGGGTATTGTTATTCATGTAATGGATATGGTCACAAATCTTTTGAGTGTAGATCTTATGAAAGAAGATATAATGGAAGAATCTATAACACCATGAGGAGTTGGAGATGTGATCAAGTAGTACACATTGTTGTTCATTGTAACTCCATGAGATGCTACAGCTGTAGTGGATTTGGCAACAAATCCCAGGAGTGCTGGAACACAAGAAGAAAGTCCATGATGAGGACTTCACATAGCATGGCTAGAAGAAGGAATGAAGTAAGAAAAGGAGACATCTATGAAAAGATGGATGCTCAGAGCTCAAGTTTTGAAGAGAAGGGTCATCTATAGAAGTGGGTGAAGAAGACAAAGCAGCCAGATCAGAATGAAATATTGAAGGGAAGTTCAAAAGTGTCATCTACTCAGACACACATAGGTAACAATGGTGATAGTCGCGTAGGTCGTGTACACACGCGCTCAGTTGTGCAGCAGGCCACATGTCTGTTGTAAAGCCTTGGGAAAAAGGCAATGCACATGGCTTGGAGTTTGATGTGATGGTATAACTCTGTATTCTAGGGTCTGACATTGTTTATTGCAGGTTCTGACACTGTTTGCTACAGGTTTTCATGGTGAGATCACACAATGGTATAATAAAAATAAATATTGGGTGCATGGCACTAACCCAAGAGTATGGATTGATGTTGATCTACTGGGATTAATCATTTTTTGATGATGGTGGTGTACATGGCTGGTATATCTTATGATGTATTATTGGAAGCATATGTTGATATCATAGTGCATGCATTTTTCATATCGATCGGGCTACATGTTGAGACATACGGTTGGATGATTGGCACATGTTTTATGGAGGACTTGGCATACATGTATGGGACTCATCATTTTTTGGTATTGGTGCATAGTAGTACACTCATAAATGGTATTACTTTATTTTCACAACAATTGGTATTTGTTTGATACATGATTGTGGCACTTGGTCAATGATGGAGACGTATCATGAGTGATATGATACATTGTTTGGCATGTTGGTAGATGCACATGGTTGGTGTTATCACTCCAAGAAACCCTTTGTGGTTGCAGACCAAAGGTGCTTGGTAACTTAAGAAATGAATGTTTTTTGTATTTTGTGAATGTGGATCAATGGGACAACTCAATATAGCTTATGGCATTCAAACATGAAAATGATAAACAAATAGACAGTGCTCTCAAAGATTGATTAATCAACAAATAGATTTAAAGTGGGTGAAGAACAGATTGTAACTAAACCAGTACAATGTAGGGTCTAAGAGACAATCAAAAGAATTATTATTAGGCTATGAGCTAAACAATGGGATGACAGCCATTCAAATCTTGACAACACAGATAATAATGCAGAAGAAAGATGGAAAACTGACAATCAAAATCGAAAGGAACCTGTGATCTGTATTAACATATAAGTCTGAGTACAATAGCTAATCTTCTATCCAAAATCGAACCATTGTTTGATATCAAAACATGCATTTATAGCCCTTACAAGCAGTTACACAGATCCTAAAAACATGGATCTGTCATTAAATAAAAACAGATCTATTGTATCTAAACTACTTTGAAATTAAAGTCTTCAATCAAATGAACTGAGTGTTCGAAGTGTCTTTGGTTCACAAAAATCGCCATTTGCTTCCTGTAGCCTTCAGCATCTGCAATGTGGTGGAGTAGCATGACACATGTACGTGACTGTTTCATTTCCCAATATTTATGGCTGAGTTTTAGGATATGGTTTTGAAAGAGTAACCAAAATCCCTCGAATCCCTGAGGTTGAAATTCTTGCATGCAATTTAACAGTCCACTGATACGTTGGCATATCTTCA
>ML788224.1:248131-264267 GCA_009831015.1 Picea engelmannii | reverse complement strand
AAAAATATATATATATATATATATATATATATATATATATATATATATATATATATATATATATATATATATATATATATATATATATATTTCCTTCTTGACTCTGTCATTGCTCATGGTGGTTGTTGTCTTACACCCTCTATCAATTGAATACCCTTGCATGGGTTGCCTTGTGTCCATTGAGGGATTTCTGGCGCGGGTTATTTTATTTTATTTTATTTCATTTAATTCGTGCATATTAATGAAAACTTTTGCCTCGTGACTATAAGTCACTGTCTCCCAGCCATGGAAGACCATGCGTGAATTGATATACCTGTGTCAGGGTGTGTGGCTATGCTGTAAGCCTTGTTGGACCACGAGCCAACTTCCCATGTGATGTAATCTGGTATCTTTCGTCTTTTACCTGTGCGCCCTTTTTTTTTTTTGGGCCACTTTTTCCGGGAACCTTTTTCCTCTAGCAATTTACCAAGAAATCCTTGATCAGTGCAGGCGCTTCAGACCCTGTGTTACCCAACCAATGTCTAGATAGTGACTTAATCAGGGGCGTCCACTTACACCTTGTAACTTTCGGTAGATCTACTTCTACTCTTTTTCTGTGGGGGTTTAAGATTGGCACTTTTTCCCTTCGGACAAACACACTGATACAAGGAGTCACTTGTACAGCGTTGGTTTATTTTGTTGACAGAAGGTCTATGCTACCGTTGTTGCTCGATCAACAATCGATTCAAACTGCAGAAGAATCCCGGATACGAATGACTGTAGCGTGTCACTCACCCTCAGAGATCCGAATACCTTACCCAGATTAGAAGGGCGAGTACTCCTTTGCCATTTCAAAATCTTGGATACGATCAGGATAAGGAGGTCTCCTTAGATCATCTCCGATTTAGTTCAAGGAAGGCTTTGAGCCTGACTATGTAAACTCCTAGAAGTCGTTACAGTTGTTGCGTCGTTCCGTCCGCCTAAGATCCAGACTGAGTAATTCGAGAATCCACTCGATTCTCTACGTGGTATGACACCGGAGTAATCCCATTGATAGGAAGGCCCGTTCAACCTTCCTGTGCTTGTAATTTTTGGGAGAAATGTTTAAGTGCTCGCCTTGAAGCCGTGCTAGATTTGCGCTTGGCCGATTAATTTAAATTGTGCTAAATTTTAATGTTCTGTTGAACCGTAGTCGGGCTGTTTAATTGAGTCGTTATGACTGTAAACCAGGCAACGATCCAGTGCGCAAGTACAGATAATCCCCTCCCTCAATTTTCTCTTTAGCAAATTTATTGGGTAGCCTTTCTCCTTCAAGTTGACAGAAGTTTAGTGACATCTAGTATCCAGCTAGCCAAGTGATTTCTTCTTTAACGCAGGCGTTACCCCTGCCCATCACCGAATGGTCTTAAAAACCATTCAATTCTTTATTATCTCCAGGTTTTCGCTCTTAATAAATGGCAGGTAGCTCTGTTAGCTATGCTCCGAAATTAGCTACCTAGCTGGCCTTATGTAAAATGCTTTTATTTATTATTTTTAATGATAGCTTCTAGTGTTAGGACTGTTACCCTTGTGTCCAGGATTGTCGATTGATTGAAGAGTGATTAGAAATACAATAGCAATGGCCACCTATAAGATTGGTGGTGATTGCTATCTTATCGCAAGGCGAGGTGATCTAATTGAATTATTGTTATTTTTATATTAACCCTTAAGACTGAATGATAATGTTGATGCTAATTATTTGGGTAAAGCCAACTCGCCATGCCATTATTTTTTGTTAAATTTAATGTAATGTGATGTTTAAGTTCAATAATAATGTTTAGTATGAGGTTGAATTTATGTTATTCTGGTTCATGGTTAAAGTTAATGTAATGTGATGTTTAAGTTCAATAGTAATGTTTAGGATCAGGTTGAATTTATGTTATTCTGGTTCATGGTTAAAGTTAATGTAATGTGATGTTTAAGTTCAATAATATTTTTTAGAATGAGGTTGAATTTCTATTATTCTGGTTCATGGTTAAAGTTAATGTAATGTGATGTTTAAGTTCAATAATAATGTTTAGAATGAGGTTGAATTTTGTTATTCTGGTTCATGGTTTAAGTTGATGTAATGTGATGTTTAAGGTCAATACCAATATTTAGGGTGAGGTGGAATTTCCATTATTTTGTTTTATGGAAGGGTTAATGCATTTGTTAATAACCCCATATAAGGTGCAAGGGGGTCGTCCTTATGCTTAGTTATGGTAATATAAAATGTGATGTGGTAATTATTGTATGGTGATGTAAAACAGTAGTACGGTAGGTTATTAAATGACACCTCATTGTTGGGACTTTCCTATTTATCATCTAAAATGTTTTATCTATCATATATTAGGTTTTATTTGGTTCAGGTCAATTATGTCAACTATTATACTTACCCACTTGATAAGAATTGATGGTAGAATTGACATGAAATATTATGGCTAAATGTGTTAGATTGTATAGTGAGGTAAATGTAATGTAGTTATTAATTTATGTTATGTTATTGTAATATTATGGTTATTGATAGACGTATATCATGTAATGTCCTTGAAATTAAGTACGATGAGTTACTATGGTTTAGTTATTAGGGATTTGAAATTAATTGATTTTACATTATTTTAGGGTTGGACTTAGTAACCTGTCGAATATTGGCATTGTCCAAACTCACAGTTGTATGATATCAGCCTCTTCGATTTGATAAAGCTAGTCACTCTGTATATAAGTCTGTGTTTGTGATTATTTTTCGTGTTAAGAATCCAGTTCCGTATCAAGAGTCTCGGGCCCTTTAAAGGTAGGGTTTCCACTCTTACAACACACCTCTAAGGTCATATCAGTAGTTGAGGGCTCTTTACAGGCAGAGTTCCCACCACTGCGACCTCCTGACATAGATTACTAGTTTCTGCCTGAGTAATCGGCCAGGAGCCTATCTGACATTCTCTCTATCCGGAGAAGAGGACTAAGATTAAACACCCTACTTTCCTCTGCAGAAATAGTAAAATCTATTACTATGGATTCTTCCATCTGTGTTCGTACTATACATAACACAATATGTCATTTAATGCTTGCAGTTACTTGTTGTGCGCGTTATGTCTTCTTGTTGTGATCATCGTGGTTGCGTCTTGTTAGTTGTCGGGTGGCGACATAGAGTCAAGTGTGTCTGTTCCTTTTTACACACGCGTACACACCTTAAAAAAAAAATTGCACCTATTAAAGAGTTGTGGTCGTAACGAGGAGGTTCGTTACATATGGTATCAGAGCCAGGTTCGACCCACGATTTGGGATTCGCTACAACTTTCGTTGACTTGATTAGATTTGGTTATACTGTTGCTGATCAAGTTGATTGTGTGCGTGTAGGTAATCATGGTTAGAGGATGCCGCGGAGGCAGATGATGGGGTACTAGGGGAGGAGGTGTGATGCCTCCAGTAGCATCCACGCCTGAGGGGTCTAACCCCCAAGGAGGCGAGCAGGTTCTCGAATAGGAGTAGATAGCAGTTGGAGATGTGGTCGGGATGATGAGGTCTTTTCAGCGCATGTCTGAGGCGCTGATCAACCGATTGGACAGAGATGAGGCCAGGGTGCCGACACCCACTGAGGTTCCGCCGCACGCATCAACCGTTACTGGTAGCATTCACCGTGAACTCGAGAAGGTTAAATTTCCCGAGGTCTTTGGTGCTCTGGACGGTGCAGCCGCCGAGGCATGGTTGGAGAATATGGCGATGTGCTTCGCACTTCGCGATTATACCTCCAACATGAAGGTCTGCATTGCGGTATTTCAACTGAAGGTGAGCGCTCTTCTATGGTGGAAGACGCTCCTATCGCAGCTGAACATGGTCGTTGAAGACGTGTCATGGGAATTGTTCGAGGAACGGTTCCGAGAGAGGTATCTTTCAGAGGAAGTCATTGAGCATCAGCTCAAGGAGTTCAACGCTTTACGACAGGGAGGTCGTACGGTGCTCGAGTATGAGGCATGTTTTATGGAGCTGCTCCGGTATGCTCCGCACCCTAGCACTGAGAAGTTCAAGGTCAAAAGGTTCGTGTTTGGCCTTAATGGTAGCCTGCATGCAAAGGTTAGGATCTTGATGCCTCAAACCTTGCACGACACTATCTAAAAGGTCCTCATAGTAGAGGAGGATCTTATCAGTGGGGGTTAGACTAGGACTCTAGCGAGACCAGTAGGGCAGGGTTCCACTAGAACACTGCAGCACCAGACACCAGCGAGGCATACACCGGGGTATCGTGGCTTCCAGAGCGGATCCACTTTCACTACACCCCGACGACCGCCACCTCAGCAGCGGACACCTTATCGAGGACCACAACACTAGCATCAACGTCACCCACAACAACAACAGTTTAGGCCTATTCAGCAGAACAGACCTGGGTTCCAGGCTGGTGGGCCATCATCTTCTACTTCGGGTACCAGGACTACTGGGTCGAATAAGGGGTGTTGGACATGTGGGAAGCCACACTACCAATGTGACTGTCCTGTGGAGAGGACTAGAGTGTCTGGATCAGCTGGACCCACTACCATGGGAGATATGGGCAAGGCCCATCAGATACATGTAGCGGTGAATAACCGCTAGGCAGAGAATCAGTCGACTATGCTTGAGATGACAGGTATTGTCACTGACCATACCCTTAGTATTTTGACAGACCCAGGTGCTACTGAGAGTTTCATTTCTAGTGCAGCGCTAAAAAGGATTAAGGTAAAGGCAGTTGAACAGGACAAGTTTAGCTTCGTAGAGATGGCTTCAGGAGCCAAACAGAAGGTTGGAGGAAAGGTTACGGGCTGTGCCCTTAACCTAGGAGAGTTTGTCACGAGGGTCAACTTGTACGTCATGATCTTAGGATCTTATGACGTTGTGATTGGTATGGATTGGTTGGAATCGCATGAGGCGATACTCAACTGTAAGACAAAATGGTTGAGCTTGGTCGATGATGAAGGAAAAAGACATGTGATTGTAGGACGGAACCAGGGAGTATCCTTGAGGTTCATATCTTCCTTACAGTTACAGAAGAGTATGCTCAAGGGGTGTAAGATTTATGTGATCCTCACTCTAAATGAAAAGGGAGTAGCGAAAGGTCTAGAACACCTTCCGATGGTGAAGGAGTTTGCGGACGTATTTCCAAAGGATTTTCCTGGGATGCCGCCGAAAAGGGAACTGGAGTTTACCATAGACCTGAAACCGGGGACCGAATCGATAGCAAGAATGCCTTATCAGATGTTGACCCCAGATTTGTAAGAGATAAAAATGCAACTGAAGGATTTGTTGGACCTGCGACTGATACACCCTAGTGTGTCATCGTTGGGTGCACTAGTTATCTTCATTCGGAAGAAGGATGGATCGTGGAGGCTTTGCATTGACTACCGTCAACTGAACAAGGCTACGATCAAGAATCAATATCCCTTACCAAGAATTGATGATCTGTTCGATCAAATGAAGGGTGCGATGGTGTTCTCCAAGATCGATTTGTGATTAGGGTATCACCAGTTACATATCAAGGAGGATGACATCCCTAAGAACGGCTTTAAGACGAGATTTGGACATTACGAGTTTACTGTTTTACCGTTTGGACTGACAAACACCCCAGGGGTATTCATGAGTTTGATGAACGGGGTGTTCCACGAGTACTTGGACAAGTTCGTCCAAGTATTCATTGACGATATCTTGATCTACTCTCGGATGACGGAGGAGCATGACGAGCACTTGCGCTTGGTACTACAGTGTCTACGAGAGCACAAATTGTATATGAAGTTGTCCAAATGCTCTTTTTATCAATCGAGGATTCACTACTTAGGGCATGTCATCTCCGACGAAGGTATCTCCATGGATCCAGCCAAGGTTGAGGCTATTATGGAATGGCCTACGCCGATGAATGTCACATAAGTGCGTAGTTTTATGGGTTTAGCAGGATAGTATCGACGATTTGTCAAGGGATTTTCGAAGATAGCAAATCTGATCATGGAATTGTAGAAGAAAAACAAGAGGTTTGTTTGGACCGAGAAATGCACGGAAGGATTTCGAAGGCTTAAAGAGTTGTTGACAACAACGCCGATACTAAAAGTCCCTGACATGGACGCAAACTTCTTGGTATGCACTGACACATCCAAGGAAGGTTTAGGCGGAGTCTTGATGCAAGACAAACGAGTGATTGCTTACATTTCGAGGAAGTTAAGAAGGCATGAGGAGAACTATGCGACGCACGATTTGGAGTTATTAGCCATCGTATATGCCTTGAAGGTTTGGAGACACTACCTTGTTAGACGAAAAATTGAATTAAGGACTGATCATTGTGGACTACAACACATTTTTACGCAAAGCGACCTGAATGCACGACAACGACGTTGGTCGAAATTTCTTAGCGAGTACGAATTTGAGATTACTTACATAAAGGGAACAATGAAATTGATCAAAATCTGGACCAGGGGTCAAATTTTAGCTCAAAAATCAACGTTCTCGGAATTGCCTCAAATCGAACATGAGTGTAGCCCTCGTCGTCATGAATCCAACGCAATATGTTTCGTCTCAAACGGACATCGGGAGCAAGAGATATCGCGATCTGTTCGAAAAGTCAAACAGGCAAAAAAAAGGACGCTGACTGTGCAGTGCGTACAGTCCGTACGGATGCTGACGTGGCAGAGACCGTACGTTGATGTGGCTTGGCCATACCTGTTGATGTGGCATATGTGACGTGGCAGTTTTTGGTTGGTTGACAGTTGGGCGAATCAAGTTTTGACACATGGCAATTATTGGGCAAATGTTTTGGTGCCACGTGGCCTAGTCATGGGCTGCCACGTGGCACCCCATTTTTGGTTTGTGTGTTGGTTAAAAATTTATGGGGTCTGTGGGGTTTGAACCCCGGACCTCCCAACTACGTAAATATTTCACAAACCTCCGCCGACCGTTGCACCGCCACCTATTCCTTGTTGTATATATGAATATCAATGTTTTTAAATTCGTATATGTGTGTATGTGGCAGGAGGTCAGGCCGGGGCTTGGCCTCGGCCCGTGGACATTTGCATTGACATATGACCATAGCACATATAGGTATGCACACACCATTGGCGTGGGTTATGTTGTATTTTAAAACCCACGGTTTCATGTGTTAATACATGTGACCATTTTGCTATATGGAATGCGCGAGGTTTTTTTTAATATGGTTTGAAACGGATCCAACCCCTGGTCACGTTATATGCCATATGACCCCCAAATGTAACATTTGGCATTTTAAAATGTGGTTATGTAATGGTTAGCACTTTTTTCCATAGCCCGAGGTCGTATGACCACATGTGCCCAAGTGCTTGGTGGTTAGGGGCTGGAGGCGCCCTAACCATCCTACAGTTTGCACAGTTATTCGGTTGCGTGCATGTGCTGGGTTTAAACACAGATTTGGAGCGTGTTCGTGGTTCAAGCACACAGAGGTGTGTTTTGATGAACCAGAGCCAGCAAGCTTGAAGGAAGAGGATGGCAAGAGGCCTATCTTTCTCATTTTTTGGCCGATTGAGGTGCCGTAAAAGCCCAGCTAGGGGTTTTTGGACGTCCTGAATCCATTGGCACTATTATCAAGTCCATTTGAAGACTTCTTCTGCAAGTTTTTCACCATTGAAGTTTCAGCAAGCTTCAGGGAGCTTGAAGCCCGCATTGATCGAGGACATGGTTTGTTGAGCCTATGTTTGTTTTCTGTGAATGAATAATAATTTTTGGCTAATTGATATGCTCTGAACACATTGGGAAAGGTTTCAGAGGTTGTTGAGGACTTTAACAGGTGTTTTTTCCAAAGATAAGCTCAGGGAAGCTTATGGCCACATGTAGAAGAGGTCATGCCCGGACGAGCCATGATCCGTTTTCAGAGTTCTATTAGTCATTTTTGGGGTTTTTATGTGTTCTGATCTCAATGGTACAGTCTATTTTTCCATTTGAGTTGAGCATTAGCTTGTAAAATAACTTTTGAATAATTAATCCTAGAGAGCCAAGTCCATTGATGGAGGCTCAAGGAGATGTAGCCCGGAGGGGGGTGAACTCCTTTACCATGTTGTGATTGTTATGAGTTTGATGGTTTATTTGCTGCAAGTTATGTTGCTGTGTATTTATTAAAAGTACATATATAACCATTTAAAAGAACATATCCTCACACATAAGCATTTACAAGAAGATACATGAACTTAACACATAAGTTTATCTTGCATATTTTAACACATGAAGCAAGGTCCTGTAAAGTTTATTTTAATGAAGTAGAGGGTGCTTGCATAGCATAACAAGTCAGCCTTCTATTTTCAGATCATGTGGTATCAGAGCATAGTTTGTTTTTCTCATGTGTTTGCCATTGATAGCTTGAGATTTAGCTGTTGGTATTGTGCAAGTTTTGTGTTGAAGTTTGATATCTTGCAAAGATGGAGGAAGCTTCAAGCATTGATAGTTCTCATACATTTTCATTATATAAATTATTTGACAAAGAAGAGATTCTAACCATGAGAGATTTGATGAAAGAGATGTGTGAAGATAGAGATGTGCACATTTCCCTTGAAGAGCAGTTGATGGCCATGAAGGAGGAGAAAGACCAACTTCTTGAAAAGTTGCATGAGATGGAGATTCAACTCCATGAGGCAAAGGAAACCTTTACCAAGTACATGCATGAACATGAGGTATGCAGTGTTAGTTTATCTTCTAATTCCTCTCAGGATGAATGTTTTGGTGTTTTTGAAAAGCACACAAGAGGAATAGGGTCCAAGTTATTGTTAAAAATGGGCTATGAAGGTAAAGGTTTAGGCAAGCATGCACAAGGCATTGTTGAGCCTATTGTTGTTGAAGAGAGACCTAAGTATTGTGGTCTTGGATATGAACGAATTGATGGAGCAAATTCCAAAGTCGAGGAGAAAAGGGAAAAATATCCAAGAACAAATTTTGTTCTAAGTTCACCTCCTCAAGAAGGCTTTAAAGGTGAAAGTTCAAGAACTTTTGTTGAAAGTTCAATCCCTCCAACATGCAAGGCTTGTGTTCAAGATGAATGAGAATATGTGAAACAAGAAAGTTGTGACAGTAATGAGGACAAGAACACTGTTGATGGTCTTCAAAGGAGAGCTTGTAACTCTTCAAATTCACCTCCTCAAAGAGGCGATAAAGGTGAATGTTCAAGGTATAATTCTGCTTATCATTCAGTTGCATTTGATTATGTTAAGCATGATAAATTTGTATGTAAAAATGGAAGAAAGAATCCATGTACATATTGTGGTTTGTATAACCATCATGTTTCAAAATGTTGGAAAAGGTTGGCCAATTTCAGGAAACTCTACAAGCAAAGACAGCGTGAAAAGAGGATGCAAAAGATTTGCACTCATTGTCAGAAGCGGGGTCATCTTATTGACCAATGTTGGACATTGCATCCAACTACTCATCCACAACATAAGAAGCAGATGGATAAAGAGATTGGCAAGAATGGAAGAGGAGATTCCATCATCGATGTGAGTCAAGATGATTCACAAGAGGACGATTTTCAGCAGAAAAAGTCACCGTTGAGTTGGCTTGGTAAGAAATGGTTGGATTTCTTGAGCAAGTAAAGCTTGCATTTTCTGTTGTAAATGCACTTTTCAGCGTTATGTGTGCATTTATGGTAAGCATGATAAGTTGCAACAGTTTATCACAACTTGCATGATGCAAGTTGCATGTGAATGCAATTCATTTTGAAGGCATTTTTGTTGTTGCACAACTTCGCCAAGAGGATGTAAAAGATGGATATGATGTTCACTTATTGCAGCCATTTATTTTTTTCATTTCAACTCTTATGTACCCACATGTTTCGGGGTTATGTACCTATGTTGTACTGGAAGGAGAGTTGAAGAGTCATGCACATGCATTTGTTTTTGTGTATGTATAAGCAGTGAACTGGTGATGATTCATCATGAGTGATTCATGATTGTGACATGATTGTGTATCATGTTTCTTGACTTGTCAGTTTGGGAAGGTCGATATGTTTCAAATGAGTCTCGACTAGTGTTGATGATTTTCTGACGACTATGTTGTGTCGATCGTGCCGTTCGACTTGTGTTTAGTCGATGGTGTTTATTGACTTGAAAGTTGATTTTGAGTACACCATGATGTAGGAAAACACCATGTACTATGATGAAGTACAAGATGCGACAGTTTGTTTGAAGAACAAAAGATTTTGTTGGCATCATTTTTTAGTCTTGTATAAATTTGTTTTCAAGATTGATGGTTTTCTTGGCTTGTGACAAGATGTCGCAGGAAAGTTTTTTTGCAGCCATTGGAGAGATTATTGTGTTGACGCCAAAGAGTTCAAAAGAGGGACTTGATTCTCAATGGGAAGGTTGGCATTCTTCCAAGCACAGAGAGAACAATGGGTCAGCAGCAGCCAGAGAGCAGTGGTTGAAGGACATAGTCAGTTGCAGTGCAGGGCATGCCAAGGTATTCAGGTGATTGTCGAAAAGACTTTTCAAGTAGAATCAGTTGATAAAACTTGAAAGTAGATAGATAATCATAAGCTCTTGTGGGTCCAAAAGCCTTTCAGTGGGAAGGTGTGATCAAAATGGACTAGGGGTCAAATTTTAGCTCAAAAATCAACATTCTCGGAATTACCTTAAATTAGATGTGAGCATAGCCCTCGTCGTCACGAATCCAACACAATTTGTTTCGTCTCAAAGGGACGTCGGGAGCGAGAGATATCGCGATCTGTTCAGAATGTCAAACAGGCAAAAAAAAGGACGCTGACTGTGCAGTCCGTACAGTCCGTACGGATGATGACGTGGCAGAGACCGTATGCTGATGTGGCTTGGTTGTACCTACTGATGTGGCATATGTGACGTGGTAGTTTTTGGTTGGTTGACAGTTGGGCGAATCAAGTTTTGACACGTGGCAATTATTGGGCAAATGTTTTGGTGCCACGTGGCCCAGTCATGGGCTTCCACGTGGCACCCCATTTTTGGTTTGTGTGTTGGTTCAAAAATTTATGGGGTCCATGGGGTTTGAACCCCGGACCTCCCAACTATGTAAAGATTTCACAAACCTCCGCCGACCGTTGCACCGCCACCTATTCCTTGTTGTATATATGAATATCAATGTTTTTAAATTCGTATATGTATGTATGTGGCGGGAGGTCGGGCCGCGACTTAGCCCCGGCCCATGGAAATTTGCATTGACATATGACCATAGCACATATAGGTATGTGCGCACCGTTGGCATGGGTTATGTTGTATTTTAAAACCCACGGTTTCATGTGTTAGTACATGTGACCCTTTTGCTATATGGAATGCGCGCGGGTTTTTTTTTAATATGGTTTGAAACGGATCCAGCCCCCGGTCACGTTATATGCCATATGACCCCCAAATATAATGGTTGGCGTTTTAAAATGTGGTTTTGTAACGGTTAGCACTTTTTGCCATAGCCTGAGGTCATATGACCACATGTGCCCGAGTGCTTGGCAGTTAGGGGCTGGAGGTGCCCTAACCGTCCTACAGTTTGCACAATTATTCAATTGCGCACATGTGTTGGGTTTAAACATGGATTTGGAGCGTGTTCTTGGTTCAAGCACACAGAGGTGTGTTTTGGCGAACCAGAGCCAGCAAGCTTGAAGGAAGATGATGGCAGGAGGCCTATCTTTCTCATTTTTTGGCCGATTGAGGTGCCATAAAAGCCCAGATAGGGGTTTTTGGATGTCCTGAATCCATTGGCACTGTTATGAAGGCCATTTGAAGACTTCTTCTACAATTTTTTCACCATTGAAGTTTCAGCAAGCTCCAGGGAGCTTGAAGCCCTCATTGATCGAGGACATGGTTTGGTGAGCCTATGTTTGTTTTCTGTGAATGAATAATCATTTTTGGCTAATTGATATGCTATGAACACATTGAGATAGGTTTCAGAGGCTGTTGAGGACTTTTACAGGTGTTGTTTCCAAAGATAAGCTCAGGGAAGCTTATGGCCACATGTAGAAGAGGTTATTCTCGGATGAGCCATGATCCGTTTTCAGAGTTCTATTAGTCATTTTTGGGGATTTTATGTGTTCTGATCTCAATGGTACAGTCTGTTTTTCCATTGGAGTTGAGAAGTAGCTTGTAAAATAACTTTTGACTAATTAATCCCAGAGAGCCAAGTCCATTGATGGAGGGTCAAGGAGATGTAGCCCGAAGGGGGGTGAACTCCTTTACCATGTTGTGATTGTTCTGAGTTTGATGGTTTATTTGCTACAAGTTATATTGTTGTGTATTTATTAAAAGTACATATATAACCATTTAAAATAACATATCCTCACACATAAGCATTTACAAGAAGATACATGAACTTAACACATAAGTTTATCTTGCATATTTTAACACATGAAGCAAGGTCCTGTAAAGTTTATTTTAATGAAGTAGAGGGTGCTTGCATAGCATAACAAGTCAACCTTCTATTTTCAGATCAGAAATGAGTGGTTGATGCTTTGAGTCAGAGACCACGCATCTTCTCGGTGTTGCCTCTTCAGACAAATCTACGTGAGAAGATTCTCACTTTACAGCGTGATGATGACTGGTACAAAGAAGTCGAGGGTTTTATCGGACAAAACACCATGATGGTACCATGATACGAGGGATTTTCATTTGATAGCGATGGGTTATTGAGGTTTAGAAGCCGGATTTATGTACCGCCAAACGACAAGTTGAGGATGTTGATCCTGAGAGAGGCTCATAGAGCAGTTTACATGGCTCACCCAGGAGTTAGGAAGATGAGGGAAGACCTTAAACCCTTATTCTTCTGGAAGGGAATGAAGGAAAACATAGTCAACTTTGTGGTTAGATGTCTAGAGTGTCAGCAGGTAAAGGCTGAACATAGACACCTGGCAGGATTACTTCAACCACATTCCATTCTGGAATTGAAATGGGAAGTTATTTCGATGGATTTTATTGTTGGATTGCCACTGACGGCAAGGAGACATGACTCGATTTTTGTAGTAGTAGACACTCTGATGAAGAGTGCTCACTTTATTCCTGTGCGTATGACATATCATGCGCCTAACATAGCGAGAGTTTTCATCAGTGAGATTGTGAGGCTGCATGGCGTGCCTAAGAAGATTATATCCGATCGAGGATTGGTGTTTACTGGATGATTTTGTATGAGTTTCCAAGAGGCCTTGGGAACTCAACTTAATTTTAGCACTACGTATCACCCAGAGACTGACGGACAGATTGAACGAACGAACCAAACTTTGGAAGACATGTTGCGCATGTACGTGATGGACCAACAAAAGAGTTGGGAGGAATTCTTGCCTCTAGTAGAGATCGCTTACAACAACAGTTACCAGAGCACCATTAAGATGACGCCTTTTGATTTTCTTTATGGGAGACCGTGTCGAACGCCCTTGAGTTGGGATCAGCTTGAGCATAGGGTCCTGGTGGGACCAGAAGTGATCCAAGAAATGGAAGAGAAAATGCAAACCATAAGACAAAGGATTAAAGAAGCGCAGGATTGACAAAACAGTTATTCCGATGTGCACCGAGTCGACCGTAGTTACGAGGTCGGCGATCGAGTCTTCTTGCGGGTTAAACCGCATAAGAGTTCGATCAAGTTTGGAAAGGGAGCTAAACTCTCTCCTAGGTTCATGGGACCTTTCGAGATTGTAGAGAGAAAGGGGCCTGTGGCCTATCGACTAGCCTTGCCTGATTCCTTGAGGTGTATGCATGATGTTTTTCATGTATCTGTTTTGAGACATTATATTAGTGATCCTACACACGTGATTGACATGAGTTCCTTGCAGGTATCGGATGAGGGAGTGCTCACGGCTGAGCTGGTCCACATCTTAGATCATCGTGTTCGATAGTTACGACGTCGAACAGTAGATCAGGTCAAGGTCCAGTGGGATAGTTATAGTCTGCACTCGACGACCTGGGAGGACGCATCTGATATGCGCCAACAGTTCCCATTTTTGTTTGATAGATAGACTTATGATACTGTGGTACTTTTATTTCGGCATTTATACTAAGAAACTTCGGGAGGAAGTTTAGACCAAGAGGGGGTGTATGTAACATCTCGCTCTGGTGCACTGAGAAAACTTATTCTTTGAGGACACTTGCTCGCAAGTGATCTGGACTTTTATGATGTTGAAAAACTTATCCTTGATTATGATGCGTTATGATAGATGACATGGTGTTTTACTGCTTTGACGTAGACAGGTGCTATTGACTCAGTTTTATTGAGTGTGCAGGGTTTTGGACCTTGAGTATGCAGAGACATTGGTGGAACCCCTTGGACTCCGGATTGAGTCAGGGAGTGTGCTATTTGGGTTGATTTATTTACTGTGATGTTTCATTGATTTGATGATATAATGTTGACATGTTCTGACATGATTGTTGATGATGCAGGCCGACGATAGCTTGCCGAACAGACTCACATATGGAATAAAGGGGTCACACATGATTTCCACAGAGGTTGAGGGAGTGGGGTGGACAATAGCCCTGCCACAGCCTACTAGAACTCCCGGCGTGGCTCGAACTGTAGGTTAACGATTACCTAGTTTGAGAGGATCCACAATGCCGTGAGGGCAGACTACGACAGTCCCTCATGATGATTCTAAGGGGCGTGCAATAAGGCGGGGGCCTTATTCCTTAGAGCCCTTAGTCTCCCACAAGTTCACATGGCGGAGTGTTGACTCCAGGGGTTATAGATGTCTACCAATCAGTCAAGTTGGCGAGTGGCACCCTTGGAGAACGTGGTGCATCCTGAAGGGCACGTCGCGCGAAAGAAAGACAAGTTGGCGAGTTGCACCCTTGGAGCACGTGGTGCATCCTGAAGGGCATGTCACGCAAAAGAAACATAAGTTGGCGAGTGGCACCCTTGGAGCACGTGGTGCGTCCTGAAGGGCATGTTGCGTTGATGTTGATGAAGGAACAAACCTAGATGGCCCTAAGACATTTAACACGTTAATAAACTCTTAAGCTACTTCCCTAATTAAATGTCGCCTAGTTCAGAATCTAAGTCCTAAGTCTAAAAAAAACTTCTCAGGGTAAAATTTTAGTCTAACCTTAAGAAAAAGGACCCTAAAAATAAAAATAAAAATTTAAACAAAAACCCACTTAAGTAATAGTTTAGTCTTCATAAAATTCTTAGGGTAAATGAAGAGAGTAATAATTTAATAAAAAATAGTGGATTTAAAAATTTCAAAGAAGAAATTATTCATTAACTTGTGGAAGTACAAAGATATTAAATTAATAATAAAAGGGAAAGATTTAATAATGAAACTGTCATTTTGGGCTTTAATAAAATGGGGAAAGAAGGGAATAATAAGAATTAGGAAACTAAGTAATGGAGGAAACTTAATAAAGGAAATATGGGAACCTATGGTAAAAAGCAAGGTCAACATAGTAAGGAATCTGCAATTAAGAACCTGCTAATCTGAGCTAATTTAGTAACATCCTTTTTTTAAGGAAAGTATTTAAAACATGTAAGGGGATCTAGGAACACCTAGGAGTAAATTTAGGAGCGACTCTAGGTGGGTGAGGGATTTGAGACAATTAATAAATTTAAAGAAAATATTTATTGGAGAAAAGAGGGGGATGGACGACACTTGTGCGATGGAGAATATTTAGAATATTTTATTGAAACTTAATTTAAAATGTGAATTAGGAAATTTGGTGGGTCTCAAAATTCTATAAAAGAAAAGAGAGATGAGGAAGAAAGGGATGGGCTATTAGCGTAACGTTACGCTGCCGGATTTGTGACTTGACTGATTACTTGTGGAGAGTTGGGATTTTCCAGCTCGGATTGGAGTGGTAGCTCGGCCTTGCGAGGCGAGTTGGGAAGCTAGGCATACCATCTGGATAGTGTGCGGCCCCTTTGCGGCTCGGGGGGCTAAGGGGGAAGCAGAATACCCCTAGCGATTGGCTGGGAGGTACCGGTGAGGTCTCGACGGTCGGTGAGCAGGAGCGGCACAGAGGGCGCAGATGACACACAGAGCAGGCGATCAGGCAAAGGTATGATTTTCATTCGCACAATAGAAGGTATTAGAACCCTGGCGCTCTGTTAAGGTATCATCATTTTTACATTGGCATTATGAAAAAAATAAATAAAAAAATACTTGACTTAAATCTGCTCGGGTTCTCGTCAGATTGACTAGTTTATTTTTGGGTTCTTCGGCAAATTTTAAATTGTGTAAAGGATAT
>ML788224.1:237799-248096 GCA_009831015.1 Picea engelmannii | reverse complement strand
CTATCAATTGAATACCCTTGCATGGGCTACCTTGTGTCCATTGAGGGATTTCTGGCGCTGGTTATTTTATTTTATTGAATTCGTGCATATTAATGAAAACTTTTGCCTCTTGACTGTAATTCGCTGTCTCGCAGCCATGGAAGACAACGAGTGAATTGATGTACCTATGTTAGGCTACGTGGTTTCACTGTAAGCCTTGTTGGACCATGAGCCAACTTCCCATGTGATGTAATCTGGTATCTTCCGTCTTTTACCTGTGCACCCTTTTTTTTCTTTGGGCTACTTTTTCCAGGAACCTTTTTCCTCCAACGATTTAACAAGAAATCCTTGATCAGTGCAGGCACTTCAGACCCTGTGTTACCCAAACAATGTCTAGATAGTGACTTAATCAGGGGCGTCCACTTACACCTTGTAACTTTCGGTAGATCTACTTCTACTCTTTTTCTGTGGGGGTTTAAACTTGGCACTTTTGCCCTTCGGACAAACGAGCTGATACAAGGAGTCACTTGTACAACATTTGTTTATTTTGTTGACATAAGGTCTATGCTACCATTGTTTCTCGATCAACAATCGATTCGAACTACAGAAGAATCCCAGATACGAACGGCTGTAGCGTGTCACTCACCCTCGGAGATCCGAATACCTTACCCAGATTAGAAGGGCGAGTACTCCTTTGCCATTTCAAAATCTTGGATACGATCAGGATAAGGAGGTCTCCTTAGATCATCTCCAATTTAGTTCAAGGAAGGCTTTGAGACTGACTGTGTAAACTCCTAGAAGCCGTTACAGTTGTTGCGTCGTGCCGTCCACCCAAGAGCCATAACGAGTAATTCGATAATCCTCTTGATTCTCTGCGTGGTATAATGTTGGAGTAATCCCATTGATAGGAAGGCCCGTTCGACCTCCCTGTGCTTGTAAGTTTTAGGAGAAATGTTTAAGTGCTCACCCTGAAGCCATGCTAGATTTGCGATTGGCCGATTAATTTAAATTGTGCTAAATTTTAATGTTCTGTTGAACCATAGTCGGGCTGTTTAATTGAGTTGTTATGACTGTAAACCAGGCGATGATCCAGTACACAGGTACAGATAATCCCCACCCTCAATTTTCCCTTCAACGAATTTATTGGGTAGCCTTTCTCCTTCAGGTTGACAGAAGTTTAGTGACAGCTAGTATCCAGCCAACCAAGCGATTTCTGCTTTAACGCAGGCGTTACCCCTGCCCAACACTGAATGGTCTTAAACACCGTTCAATGCTTTATTATCACCAGGTTTTTGCTCTTAATAACTAACAGGTAGCTTTGTTAGCTATGCTCTGGAATTAGCTTCCTAGATGGCCTTATGTAAAACACTTTTATTTACTATTTTTAATGATAGCTTCTAGTGTTAGGACTGTTACCCTTGTGTCCAAGATTGGCGATTGATTGAAGAGTGATTAGAAATACAATAGCAATGTCCACCTATAATATTGGTGGTGATTTCTATCTTATCGCAAGGCAAGGTGATCTAATTGAATTATTGTTATTTTTACATTAACCCTTAAGACTGAATGATAACGTTGATGCTAATTATTTGGGTAAAGCCAACTCGCCATGTCATTATTTTTGGTTAAATTTAATGTAATGTGATGTTTAAGTTCAATAATAATGTTTAGGATGAGGTTGAATTTCTGTTATTCTGGTTCATGGTTAAAGTTAATGTAATGTGATGTTTAAGTTCAATAATAATATTTAGGATGAGGTTGAATTTCTGTTATTCTGGTTCATGGTTAAAGTTAATGTAATGTGATGTTTAAGTTCAATAATAATGTTTAGAATGAGGTTGAATTTCTGTTATTCTGGTTCACGGTTAAAGTTAATGTAATGTGATGTTTAAGTTCAATAATAATGTTTAGAATGAGGTTGAATTTTGTTATTCTGGTTCATGGTTTAAGTTGATGTAATGTGATGTTTAAGGTCAATACCAATGTTTAGGGTGAGGTGGAATTTCCATTATTTTGTTCTATGGAAAGGTTAATGCATTTGTTAATAACCCCATATAAGGTGCAAGGTGGTCGTCCTTATGCTTAGTTATGGTAATATAAAATGTGATGTGGTAATTATTGTATCGTGATGTAAAACAGTAGTATGGTAGGTTATTAAATGACATCTCATTGTTGGGACTTTCCTATTTATCATCTGAAATGTTTTGTCTATCATATATTAGGTTTTATTTGGTTCAGGTCAATTATGTCAACTATTATACTTACCCACTTGATAAGAATTGATGGTAGAATTGACATGAAATATTATGGCTAAATGTGTTAGATTGTATAGTGAGGTAAATGTAATGTAGTTATTAATTTATGTTATGTTATTGTAATATTATGGTTATTGATAGACGTATATCATGTAATGTCCTTGAAATTAAGTACGATGAGTTACTATGGTTTAGTAATTGGGGATTTGAAATTAATTGATTTTACATTATTTTAGGGTTGGACTTAGTAACCTGTCGAATATTGGAATTGTCCAAACTTACAGTTGTATGATATCAGCCTGTTTGATCTGATAAAGCTAGTCGCTCTGTATATAAGTCTGTGTGTGTGATTATTTTCTGTGTTAAGAATCCAGTGTTGTATCAAGAGTCTCGGGCCCTTTAAAGGCAGGGTTTCCACTCTTGTGACACACCTCTAAGGTCATATCAGTAGTCGCGGGCTCTTTAAAGGAATAGTTCCCACCACTGCGACCTCCTGACAGAGATTACTAGTTTCTGCCTGAGTAGTCGACTAAGATCCTATCTGACATTCTCTCTCTCCGGAGTAGAGGACTAAGATTAAACGCCCTTCTTTCCTGTGCAAAAATAGTAAAGTCTACTACTATGGATTCTTCCATCTGTGTTTGTACTGTACATAGCACACTATGTCATTTAATGCTTGCAGTTACTTGTTGTGCGCCTTATGTCTTCTTGTTGTGATCATCGTGGTTTCGTCATGTTAGTTGTCGGGTGGCGACATAGAGTCAAGTGTGTTTGGTTTTTTTTACATGCACGCACACACCTTAAAAAAAAAAATGCACCTGTTAAAGAGTTGTTGTCGTAACGAGGAGGTTCGTTACAAAATATTCACAAGCCCCACATCCTCCTCTAAGAGAGAACATCGTAGCTCACCTTCAATAGTTTTAACTCAAGCTATAGTTAAATAATCTCAATCATTGATACAAGTTATTAAAAGTGACAAGTTTAAAAATTCTTTTCTCAAACAAAATCTCATATATCAACATCACCCTCAATTTCTTCATTATCTTGATTATGTTCCATATCCTTATGTTTTTGGTATGCTTTAAGCATTGCAAATATCTTTCCATTTAGTTGTTTTTTTTCTCTCCATCACAAGTTTGATGACAATGCTCATTTAATGTGATTTACATCCATGAACATCACATCTAATAAGGGTTTCACCTTGGAAAGAAGTCTCAATTACACTTCTTTCCATTTAAAATAGAGAACCTTGTGGAATTTACCAAGCTACCATTGATGAAACATTTTATAAAAATATAAAAGTACAATAAATGCAAATAATTATATTTTAAATTTAACTTTATTCATAACTAAAATTTTAGGAATTTAAATATTTAAAACCAAAACCCCATATATTAGTGATATTAGTGTTAATATCTTAAAAAATGATTGGTTGGAAATAAAGATAAAAGAGCTAAATAACCAAACAACAATACAAGGAAAACCTACAGTATTAAACATGACTATATTTTTATATTCAAAATAATTCAACTACCATCTAAAAAAGAATTATAATAAGTAACAAATGTAATATCCAAATTCCATGTAAGTAAAAAACATCTCTACTAATTTTAAGTTGGAACCAATACTTAAGTTGGAATAATAATAAGTAACAAATGTAATATATCCAAATTCCATGCAAGTAAAATATTAAATAACCAATAAGTAATTATAACATAACCAAACAAAACATTAGTTCATAACAAGTTAACTTTGTCACTGTTTTACCATCAATTATGAGAAATCATATTATGAGAAATCAAATATATACATGAGACAAATTGCTATTTTGAATTCCAAAATTATGATATATATATATATATATATATTATAATAAAAGTCTGAATAGTAACACTGTAAAATACATAAGTTCCACATCTATTTTAGGATGATAACATGGAACAAAGACATTTAACTCCAAAATTCTGGACTCTAAGCCATCGCTTTAAGATAGATGACTTCATATATGAAATTCAAACCTGCAAAAAAACAGATTTCAAAAATTAAAAATTTACAATTCAAACATGTGAAATAATACAGAATTCAAAAATTGTAATTAAAATAAAATTGACATCCATTTTGTGATGTTATTGTGTTCTTGGTAAAACAAATTGTGTGTTAGAGTTAGAGTTAGAGTTAAATAATAATGAAAATAAATATAGAACTGTGTATGAAGATAATTCACAAATTTCCATGTATTAAGTCATTCTTCCAAAAAAATACTTATCTCCTTGTGGATAAAGTCCAAAATCCTTCCGCAAATTTTCCTTGTGGATAAAGTACCAAATCCTTAGAGATGTAATTCTCATCCCAGGTGTTGTTATTTGATCATATTTACACAGATCAATAAAATACTAATATCCTCGGCAGTTAAATATTTCTCATCTTCTTCTGTAGTGGTTATATAATCAAATTTCACGATGCCCTTTCAAACTAAAGGACGAGCATAAATCTCCATATTAAGCAATTCTTCCAAAAAACTACTTATTATCTAAAAAAGTTCAAAAATATTCATTTTAAATACCATTCTTCCGAAAAATACTTATCTTCTCTTTCTTTGATGGAATAGATGTTCTCATATAATACTACGCCATTCTTGGACAAAAAAGCAAGGACTGCAATCGAGGAAAATTTAAAAATTTTCTCTTTTCTGATGTGGGATAGAATCTGTTCTCAAATATTCAAACATATTCAAGTTCAAAATTAGGTATTCATCATGATCTAACCTTAAATAAGTTTGAGTGTACACCATTTAAGAATCTGTTCTCAAATATCCAAACATATTCAAGTTCAAAATTAGGTGTTCATCATGATCTAACCTTAAATAAGTTTGAGTGTACACCATTTAAGACAATGACAAACTTATCTAGGGATTCTATATAATTCAAAATAATTGAGGAAAGGCTAAAAACTATAAATTTGAGAAAACAAAAATTTCATAAAAATCAAGAACTTACATTTATGAATCATCCTGAATAGACACATCCTTTCCTAATCTGGTTTCTTTCTCAATTCAAATCTCTCTTACGAACACACTCTCATGTACTCTATTCTCCACATTAGCCTATATAACACATTTCAAATTTGAAAATTTAATAAATTATATTCAAACGATTATATAACATATTAAATTTAAAGTATTTTAAGACATTAACTGATACATGTGAACTCCCACCCACTTCAATCTCTCCCAATGAGAATTGAGACAAGCCAACCCAAGTACCAGGAGATGGAATAGATGGAATAGAGAGCTGTGAACAACACAACTAAGAACTAAATCGAGGATTCAACGTGTTCACAATTATACAAAATTATAAATGTTGTTGAACTCTTATTCAAAAGAGTGAAGATTGAACAACTATTAGAAAAAACATACTCGATTCAGTCCATCCAAATTCAAACTTGTCGAATCAAGTCCCCTACCAACTGAAGATTCATTTAACATATCTCCAAACTTCGATTAATGGCAAGAAGAACTCGATTATTTCTATAGAAACAAGGATATATATATCTAGAAATCGAAGTAAACTATCATAAAATGCGTCAAAATTTGCCTAAATAGATCACATACCAATCTGCGATTCAGGTCATCATTCTGAATGACCTTCTTCCAACTATCACGACAAAATTTGGCATACTCCAAAACTTCTTCTGCTGACATTGCAACTAATTCTGCATCTGTTTTATCAACAAATCTGGCCCGAGAATTAGCCTTTGCTCGTTGACGCTTCATGCCAACATCAACACCATAGAACATAGCTTCCAAATTTTTCCTGATTGTAGTCCTGGCCTCTTTGCCAACTTCTGATGTAGACTGGAACTCTAAAAGTGATGAAAATGCCCCTTTTGGGCAAGGTAATAAAGGTTGTGGAGGCCTTGACAATGCTCCACTTTGATATGCCCCTTTGCGATTATATGTACGTCCTTTACCAGTACCATAATATTTGGACGTTAGACTGGTACAATCCGGGTGCATGTGCAAGAAAAAATCCACAAAAAAATATCTTGCAAAATAGTGTGGAACCTCATCGTTCCATGAAAATTTCCCATATGTGGCCAAAATTCTGTTATATAGATGTCCAACAAAGTGGGGGTGCTTAAAATATTTCACCTTCAACATTTTCCACTTTGGACCCTCTTTGAAATTGAACATGGAGATGACGTCTTCTTTTGAAACTCTATTTTTTACTGTATCCCATTTATCAGGACCCATCACCTCTGACTTTCACTGCCTCATTAGATCGACAAAACTGTCAGTGGTTGGCCCCATCTTCCAATATGCATCCATAAATTTTTCCAGTGAATACAAAACAATTTGAAAACTTTGTTTGCTCTCCAAAGGAAGTTCCAAGACTGCCAAATCATTTTCCAACCTCTTTTTAACACCTGAGCATCGCTCAAGCATCATTTCTTTTGTATTCCCTTCCCAGGGAAGTTCATCACCAACTTCTGAAGGATAGGTGGATGTTGGCATGTAATCTTTTGTTTCTTCATAATGCAGCCTCCTACATCCACCTTCACCCTCTGCACCGACATTTGAATCTTCGTGACAACCACTCTCATTGTCATCCATTACTCTAAATTGATTGCCTACACACACATTTGAAAGTAACTTCAAGATTTAACCTCACATAAATTTAAATACAACAAAATTCAACAAAAATAAACAAAATTTAAGAAACTTACTAGAAATGTTCTCTGGTCTAGAGCTATTCTCTACATTCTCAGGTGTAGGAGTGTTGATGCGCAACCTATCCAAGAAGGTTGCATCCATAACACTGTTTTGAGTAGGTTCTGCAGTTGATCTATTTACAGACTTGGTTGAAACTCTCCTCTGACGAGATTGTTGGTGCTCACTCGGAGTCTTAGTTGAAGAAGGAGTTATTCTTCTTCCTTCTTGAGAATGCCTAGAGCATTTGCGAGGAATGTTTTCATAATATCGTGTCGACATCACTCCGCAATATCTATCCACAATGCAAAGTTTATCAAAAAAAATCCAAAAATGTACACAAGTTCAAGCAATTAAAAACACAGAGATAAATCAAAGTTTTAAAAAATCAAGCCACAGAGGTACTTGCTCATTAGAAGGCACAAATACTGGTCATTCAACCATGAATCAATCAACTAAAAGATAATTAAGGGGTCCATAGATAGCATGGAAGATTCTTATCCTTCACTCATCATCCATGCACAGAAAAGCAGGGCATTTGAATCTATAGGTCTTTAAACACTGAAGTGACGACCGTCGATTCGGCTCCTGGCCGTCTGCTTAGGCACAGAATGATGTCTAAAGGGATAAGTAATAGAAGATAAAACCACAAAATTTTCACAATAATAAAAAAAACCCACATAGAAGTCATTGAAATCATAAGTTGGGTTCGCCAAGGGACTGCCATTCCACTGAGAGATTTATCATTCACAATCCACATCAAAGAAAAAGACACAAAAACTAAACATTCATCCATGAATCAATTTGGCCAAGATTTTGGTGTCTTGGATTGCTTGACTATTGTTGAGGTGTGTGTGAGCCCATTCTTAATATTAGCTTCATGCTCTTTAATCCTTATTTGAAATGATCACCCAGTTTTCCTGATGTAGTTTTTTCCACAAGTGCATTCTACCTTATAGACCAATTATACTAACATTGGTCCATGGTATCCTTCACTGATATCATCTTTTATCTAATGGTTTCAAGGGGTTTAAAAGTGGCGATGATATCCTTCTTTATTAGAACCTTGGTGACCCTATTGGTGACCCCTTTGATGTAGGGAAGGTTTTTCATGAACATGGATTATATGCCATTGCTTTAAACTTCCCATTAGCATTGTTTAAATGGATTTTTTATAATAATTCCTTTATTTTCATGTTAAATGGGATGGGATTGACGGTTGTTTGTATGAACCTAATATAAATTAAATTAAGATGAAGGGAGCTAGTTGTTTGTTTGGATGACTTGAGAGATTTATGTAAAAATTGTTGGATAGTTGTGGATATAGTTGAACTAAATACATAATTTTGAAATATTTTATGGTGACCTAAAGTTACATAAAGGGACCAAATATAAATTAAACTAATTCAATGAAATATCAATTTACTTATTGTTAAATTTATAAGCAGATGCAAGAGCCATTGTTCGGAAGGATGGCTAAGACCCTAGACAAGATCTTGGGCCCCCAGTGCACTCCTAGGGTACTTGGTCTAGGACCAAATAGTCAGTGCCATGGAAAAAGACCCTTGTTAGGGCCCGCAGTATACGACTGGGGTTCTTGGTCTAGAATCAAGCAGTAAAGACCCTTGAGAGGGCCTTCAATATATGACTGTGGTTCTTGGTATAGGACCAAGGATTTAAACCCCCTATATAAGTCTAGGGCCCCTAGACATGGTCCAGGGTACCCATACCTAGGGCATGGGTTGATCCTTGGTCTTGGACCTTGGTGGATAAAACCCTAGAAAAAGTTCTGGGGCAACTTGATCCCATATGAAATGATGATAAAGTAATAAGATCGCCATGAAAATGAATGAATGAGTATTGCCACCTTGTAAACCCTTATTAAGCCTCTCCTACCCTTGTTTGTGTGATTGGGGTTTTTATGTTGTTTCGTCTTAAGGGTTAATTAAAGTTTAAATTAAATGTTTATTATATAATGTTTAAATTATTTAATTTAAAAATGTTATATTGATTATTTTAATTTAATTTATATTTTTAATACCCTAACCTAAAGTATAAATAGAAACCCCCCCTACCCCTCACATTACATAATTTTAGTTTGTCTCTAGAGTGAGCAGATCCTCTCCTTGCTGCGGCCTTCTTGATTTTCAGTTGGAGTCTCCTTGCTGCGATCCTCTTGATTTTTTCTGTTGGAGTCTCCCTTGCTGCGACCCTCTATCTTTTGCTATTGTAGAGGGTGTTGGGACTGTTGCGGCTTTCCTGTGTGGGGTTAATGTGTACCGACCCTCCTCCTCTTGTTGTTGTATGGTCACTGTAGGGTGCAACCTCCTATCTTCTGTTGTGTTGAGTCTATAAGGTGCGTCCCCTCCATTTCTGTTGTGGTGAGTCTATAGGGTGCGGCTTGCTATTCTTCTGGTGTGGTGAGCGTATAGGGTGCGGCCTCCTATTCTTCTACTGTGGTGAGCATATAGAGTGCGGCCCCTGTTGTTCTCCTATAGCGAGGGTTTATCCACAGTTTTTCTATGTAGGGTTTGGATGATTTAAGCCTCCTTTGTTTGAGGGTTTGTCTATGTGAAATCTCTTTGGTTCTATCCCTTTGGTGGCAAGAAAGTTTTTCATCTCTTGGAAAGAGATCCAACCTATATGGTGGATCTATGACCTAGACTTTACCTGAGCATAACTACAAATGGTTCTACATCTCTTTTGTTGCCTGTGACTTCTTCAGAGGTAAGGTTTCATGACAAGGTAAGCGGCTGTGACTTCTTCAGAGGTAAGGTTTCATGACAAGGTAAGCTATCTATTCATCATCTTTAGATCTGAATTTTGTTTTTGAGTTCTATACAGTTTGATCTATCTAGATCTAGGTATCATCATTGACAGTTATTAGATCTAAATGATATATTGAGTTTACTTGTTTATTTTTGTAGTATGATTTACTGTTCTTGATCAGATCTGTAGATTGAGTTTAGATCTACAGACTAGTATTAGTTTCCTATTCCAGTATTATAGATCTGAACTAGATCTCTCTAGATCTACTCTATAACTTGTTTTTAAATAAATTTGTTTTAGATCTGAGTACCTATATTCTCTTTGTTTTACAATCTAGATTATTTTTTTGAACTTATGCTCTAACTATTATACTCACTGAAATTCAAAAGACACTACTGTCATGCTTTACTGCCCTAATTATAACACTTATGAAGAGTTTTTGCTAACTAGAAGGTAGGGATAAAATGTTATTTCTAACATAAACACTCCCATATGATATGGGTTTTCATTAGAAAATGTTTCTACTATGAGTGGATATATCACTAGTGTTAGGTCACATGGCCCTCATAACATTATGATTCCTTGT
>ML788224.1:227630-237749 GCA_009831015.1 Picea engelmannii | reverse complement strand
ATGTTTATTTGTCAATTCTTCGTGTAGTATGGTCTATGAGTAGTTGAATGGTTGAGGACTAAGTTGATTAGGGTTCTTGTTAGAATAGCACTCAACATTACCATGGAATAGATCAATCCTAATGGTTTCTTTGAGGGTGCATACATTAACCTCAATGAATTGACAATGTACAAGGGATTACAAAATCAAAAGCAACATGTGTATGGTGCATCGACAATAACTATTGAACCAATTCATTTTCATTAGGAAGTGGGCATCGAATGACATGTATAAGTTGAATTGATTGTTCCAATGGCATGTAAAGAAGAGGAACAATTGTAATTATCTCTTAGAGATGGGCCATAAGAATATAAATTTCTAGAGATTGAAAGAGGGAGGTAGAAGTTTGAAGATTACAATTGAGAAATGATGCAATTATAGGTCTCTACAATTGGAAAAGACCACCAAAGTGAAAGACATTGAAAAAGACCACCAAAGTGGGAGACTGGTTACTTTTTCATCATTTTACTACAGAAGTAGGTCACTCATGTCTTACACAAAGATGTGACCAAGACTCATGACAGTTTGTACGACATGTGAAGAATAGAGGGAGATTTACTTACCCATTATCATTAGGTATCACTAAATGGTTTCAAGATGTGTTTTGTCAATCTAGTCCAAATATAAATGACTCTTGGCAATGAATATTTCTTTCTCTTGTTATAAAATGAAGAACACAGAAAAATGCAAAACTTGCATGAATTACATAATCATGTTAGTCATTGAATTTTTGAATTGGTTATCGGTTGATTTTGTTATGGAAAACAAATTACACTAACATCTATAACCATTGAAGCACATGGCTCTCTAATTTGAAAAAGTTCCCAAGGAAAAAAATTAAATTAGGAAATATTTAGTAAAAATCAGTTGTTTTTGTTATAGAAAAAGACTTACACCAACCACTATAACTATTGAAGCAACACATGGCTCTCTAATTTGCAAAGATTCCCAAGTCAAAAAAATTGAATTAAGTAAGATTGAATAAAAATCAAAGAAAGCACCACACTTGTTATAGATTATTTTTTTTATGGAAAAAAAGTTAGAGAAACCACTATAACCATGGAAACACATGGCTCTCTAATTTGAGAAAATTCCTAAGACAACAAATTAAATTATGAAAGATTTAATAAAAATAAAAGAAAGGACCACACTTATTATCGATTGTTTTTGTTATGGACAAGAAAATACAACAACCACTAGAACAATTGAAGAAAACGGCTCTCTAATTTGAAAAAATCCCCAAGAAAAAACATTAAATTAGAAAAGATTTAATAAAAATAAAAAAAAGGATTTGAAGCACATGGATCCCTGATTTGAACAAATCCCCACGCAAAAAATTAAATTAGGAAAGATTTAATAAAAATAAGAAAAAGGATTCGAGGATGAGTTGGTTAGATTTGATTTATGTGATCACATTTTATATTTGTGATGCGAACCGTTCCAACAATCCCCGAAGAACGATCGCGATCACCAGGACCTCCTTTCACTCAGGCCCGAAGAGTTCAAAGAACTCTTCCTACTCCTCTCGGGAGTTCTCAATACCCACAGTAGTCTCCTCGGAGATCTCCCCTTTGCTTGTCGGGGAATCGGGTTTCACGATTTCGCAAAACTCACGGCACTGTTCTCGTACAAATCAAAACCCCGAACCCCGATGGGTCAACAGGTCAACTCTTCCGTCCTTTTGGGGATTCCTCTATCGGAAAAACTCGGTAAATCCGCTATCGCGATTCACATACCCTATGAATCCTTGAACCCCGAACTCTGATGGCACGTGTGCTATCTCCTCGCCATGTCACCTCCTCTCTCCTTTCTATCGAGAATCGTGGGATCGCGTTTTCACCGTTCTCAATTTATTTGCGTCGAAAAGTCTCGAACGCCGAACCCCGACCTTCCAGGATCTGATGCCACGTGTCCTCGCGGCGATCGAAGGCTCCCACGACTTCGGGAAATCACCAATCACGATTTCAACGGATGCAAAACTCTTGCCTCCGTATTTCCCGATAGTCGAATCCCGATGACTCTCGGTTCCTCCCTGCGCCTAAGGGCTAAAACCCTCGCACCTTCTCCCAGATCTGACGGTCAGCAGGATTTCCCAAGTCTGTCCTGCGAACCCTGGCCGTTGATTCTCCTCCTTGAGGATTTCTTCCACTTCAAAGCTTCTTCTGGTTCGAGCCTTCTCCTTGGTCCTTCTCCCAAGACTCACGAAGGAACTATTCCTCCTGAGCTTGTCAACTCCGATTCCCTCAAAGAATTTTCACGTGCTTGACCTCCAACAACTCTCAAAGTGTTGAGTCCTTCGGATCTTGGGCGATTACAACCACAATAATCTATGCCTTCCTGTGCTCAGACTAGCTACTGAGACTTCAGATTCAACCTGCACTTCTCCTGCATGACTCTATTAAACCCAATCAATTTCTGGGTGAACGAGAATAAGAGTTCAACTATCTAGCCTCATCAACACACTCTATGCGGATGAATTCAACTGCACTCTATGCAGGAATCTCTTGGCTCAGACAGAGAAATAATTGAAACTCCTTCTCTTCTCTCTCAGACTTCAACTAAACTATGAAATCACATACACAACATATCAAAGAAAATGAATGACAGAAAGAAAAACATTCATGAGCATAATCTCAACACAGAGAAACAACACAAACCATGGAATTGAATCAAAGACTCTCTTCTATTAATTCAATCTGTACATGGGTGTTCTCCAGAAGTTCTTTGCTTTTCTCTTCTCTTCTTTCTTTTGTTTCTCAATATCTGAAAAAAATGATGAATTACAATGTACAAAGGAGGGTGCCTATATTCCATTTGCCCTCTCGAATTCTACAACTATCAAATCTACAATTAATTCCTATCTATCAGCATTAAATATATTAAATGCCTTCCTATCTACTAAGGACGAGAGCTTAAAGGCTCAAGGTCCATTACAATACAAATGCGCTCCTTTATGAATGCCTTCATTAAATAACGACGCAACAACTTCCAAGAATTTCACAATGTGTGTTGGCGCTGTCCAGCTATTCTCCGCTTGGTGTGCTGGCTCGCTTGATGAGTGAGCGATGCTCCTGCATCATACTCCTCGGCTTGAAAATCTTCATGGGCTCCTCTCCATGAGCTCCTGCACGGTGTGTCCATGCTTTTGTATATCTGCTTCTGTCTCCTAGCTGGCATCCTCCACTAGGTGATTCTTCCATTTCACCAGGTACTCAAAATACTACTTTCGCCTGGTCTTCTTTCCCGCTCGCTTGTCCAATATGCACTCCATCTACGGCTTCTCTACAATCAGCATCTGCTTCTGCCACTGGATTACCGGTTCCTTAGTTCCAGTATCTATCTCTCCAGCTCGTATGCATTCTCCCCGAATTTCTTGAGGACTCTGCATGGCCCAATTTTCTTCATCTTGAGCTTATTATATGTCCCCTTCAGAAACCTTTCTTTCCTCAGGTGTGCGAGAACCAAATCACCAAATTCAAACTGAAGTTGTCTCTTCCGCTGATCGGCTCTGCGCTTGTACTCCTGATTTGACTTCATCAGTCACTGCTTCACTTGATTGTGAAGTTCCTGCATCGCCTCAGCGAACTCTTCAGCGCTAGCACTGCTAGTCGCAGTCTGTTCTGATTCCCTGAGTTCAGAAACTCCTCTCGGTTGTGTCCCATATAAAATATGAAATGGACTCTTACCTGTACTCCGATTCATAGAATCATTGTACGCAAACTCTGCCTGCGGCAATATATTGTCCCAGCTGCTGTGGTGTTTTGTCACCAAGCTTCTCAGCAAGTCTCTGAGACTTCTTTTCACCACCTCGGTCTGTCCGTCTGTCTGCGGATGATAAGCCGAACTAAAAGCCAAGTTAGTTCCCAGCTTCTTCCATAGTGTCCTCCAAAAATGGCCTATGAATTTCGTATCCCTGTTCGAGACTATGCTTCTTGGCAATCCATGAAGTCTAACAACCTCTTTGAAAAACAAATTCGCGATGTGCATCGCATTGCTGGTATTCTGACACGAAATGAAATGTGCCATCTTCGAAAACCTGTCTACCACCATAAAGATGCAATCCTAGAACAAAATCCATGCTAATTGCCTCCCATGGTCTCTCGGGTATGGGCAATGGCTGATAATAACCGATGTTCTTCTTCCGGCCCTTCGAATGTTGACAAATCCTGCATCGGTCAACAAATCGTTTAACATTAGCTCGCATGCCTGGCCAAAAGTATGATTCGCTCAGCTTGGCGAATGTTTTGTCATGGCCAAAGTGCCCTGCTAATCCGCCACTATGCTTTTCCTTCACCAAGTTCTCCCTCATGGAGCAATTCAGAATACATAGCTGATTGCCCCTAAACAACAATCCCTCCTGGATCAGGTAATCTATCCAAGGACTCCGATCTCTGAGAACTGGATTCTCAGCTGCCTCGCATGCCTCTCCAAAATCTGCATCTCCTGCATACATGTCCTTCAGATTCTCAAAACCCAATGTCTTGACTCTGAACTCCTGTAACAGTAAACATTTCCTGCTCAAAGCATCAGGCACTTTGTTAGCAGTTCCTGAAATGTGTTTGATTACAAACGTGAAATTTTGCATGTACTCTACCCATTTTGCATGCTTCTAGTTCAACTTATCTTGTTGACTTACAAAATGCAATGCATGGTTGTCACTGTACAGTACAAATTCCTTGGGTATCAAGTAATGCCTCCACTTCTTCAATGCTTGTATGATGGCATAAAACTCCTTATCATACGTGGAGTATTTCAGCTTTGCTTCATCCAGCTTCTCGCTGAAATATGCTACAGGTCTGTCATCCTGACTTAAGACCCCTCCTACAACATATCCGCTGGCATCACACTTTACCTAGAATGTCTTCTGAAAATAAGGCAACACCAGAATTGGTTTCTCTGTGATCTTTCGCTTCAACAGATTGAAGCTCCTCTCAGCCTCTGTTGTCCAATGGAAAACTTTATGTTGTTTTTTCACAGTGTCCATCATTGCTGCGCTAATTCCACTGAAATTTCGAATGAATTTCCTATAGAAACTAGCCAAACCATGAAAACTCCTCACCTCGAAAACATTTCTCGGTGATGGCCAATTCTTGATCACGTCCACCTTTTCAGGATCCATCTTCAACTCATTTGCTGAGATAACAAAACCCAAATAAATGAGCTCTGTTTTCATGAAGGAACATTTCTTCTTGTTGACCAACAACTTCTCCTACTGCAGTCTTCTCATGACAATGGCCAAGTGCTTCAAATTTTCAGCCTTGGTATTACTGAAAATAAGTATATCATCCAGATACACGATCACAAATTTTCCAATGAATTCCCTCAGGACTTCATTCATCAGCCTCATGAATGTGCTCGGTGCATTCGTCAAGCCAAATGGCATGACCAGCCATTCGTACAAACCCTCGTTTGTCTTGAATGTTGTCTTCCACTCATCACCTTCTCTCATGCGAATCTGATGATATCCGCTCTTCAGATCAATCTTCGAAAAATAATTTTCCCCACTCAGGCAATCCATCAGATCATCCATTCTCGACAGTGGAAATCTGTACCAGATGGTGATTTTGTTGATTGCTCTAGAGTCTGTACACATCCTCCAGCCTCCATCCTTCTTCAAACTAAGTACCGTTGGAACGACACACGGACTCAGGCTCTCCCTGACCAGTCCTTTATCTAGCAGATCCTGTACCTGCCTTTTGACCTCCTCATTCTCCCAAGGTGTCAATCTGTATGCAGCTTTATTCGACAAACTTGCTCTGGGTATGAGATCGACGTGGTGACTCACACTCCTCATCGGTGGCAACGAACGAGGTAGTTCATCCACGATGATATCAGCGAACTCTCCTAGCAGTTCCTGAATCTTGTCTGCTAAGTCATCCACTCTTGTGCTTGTCAGGACAATCCTCGGTTTCCTGACCACAAAGAATTGTGGATCTTCATTCTTCTCCATCTCTGTGAGAAGCTCCTTCCCACTCATGAGAAGTATGGTACTGCTTACTTCCGGCTTCACTTCTTTATCTTTTATCGGAAGCAACTTATGCAACCTCCCATCCTTCTCCAAGGTGTAGGTGTTCATCCTCCCATCATGAACAACATTTTGGTCATACTGCCATGGTCTACCCAGCAATATATGACATACGTCCATGGGAATGACATCACACAGAATATCATCATTGTAATTCCCTATCTTGAATTTAACTAAGCATTGTTTAGTGACACTTACCCGATGTCCTTTCTGTAACCACGAGACTTTATATGGACTCAGGTGCTTAGTTGTTTCCATCTCTAATTTTTCCACCATCTCGGTTGAAACGAGATTATTGGTGCTCCCGCTGTCAACTATGACCTTGCATTTCCTGTCCTTGGCTGTGCAAGCCGTCCTGAACAGTCTGCTCCTTTGCACTGCACTCTCCACCTCTTTCTCAGGTGTCAAAAGGATTTTATGCATCCCAAGCGACCTTCTGCTGTCTGCATCTTCTGACTCAGCATCTCGCCCCCACGCCTCAGTGATGTGAGCTTCTCCCTTGTCTGGTTTCCTATCTGGACAATCAACGGCTTTGTGTCCGTCCTTCCCACATGTAAAACATGTGATGATTCCTCCTCGTCCTCTTCCCCTACCTCTGGCACGAGGAAAAGTGTTGGCGTCAGCATATCCGCCACCCTGCTCGGTATGCTATCTCCTCGACTCAGCATATTGTTGCCTCTACTGTGAGGTTCCATCTCTTTCAACGTTACTTTGAGGTCTTTGCTATTCCTCCTTGGGATTCTGAGTTCTTTCCTGGGCAAATGCCTTGCCTCTGGGCTGACTCCTGCCTCGCCCTCGCTGTCCCTGTTTACGACTCAGCTTTTCCTCGGCTTTCAGAGCCATCTGGTATGCATCCTCAACTGTTCAGATGGTAACCATTCTCAATTCATCCTGAATGTCATACCTCAGACCATTCAGGTATCTTGCCACCTTTTCATCATCGCTCTCCCGATGACCTGCTCTGATATTGAGCTTATAAAACTCCTCGGTGTATTCCTTCACCGTCATCAACTTCTGTCTCAGGTTCTGCATGCACCCAAACAGAGTAATCTGGTAATCCCTCGGGATGAACTTCGCCTTCATCTTCGTGATCATCCAATCCCAACTTTTAATTTTATGTTTTCCTTTGGAATGTCTGTCTACTTACAGCTCATCCCACCATAAGGCCGCATGTCCCTTTAACTTCGTAACAGCATGCCTTACCTTCTTATCCTCTTCGATATCTTCGTAGTCGAAGTAGGTTTCCAGTGCTCGGATCCAATCCAACAACTCTTTTGCATTCAGGCTTCCTTCATAAGCTGGAATATCCATCTTTGTCTTGGAGCTCCTCCTGGCGATAACTCTGATCAATCGCTCTGTTGATGCGTCCTCTGCTGTGACCTCTTTGGCATGTCCAACTTCTTCTTCCACCTCGGAATCGCTAAGATCCCCTACACCAACTCCACGTCTTTGAGTGGTTTCCATCTCCTCGAGTCTCTCCCTGAGATCTCATATCTGTCGCTCCATCTCTGGATTCCCTGTTGGTCTACCTCTTCTTCTCACCTCCCTGTCTTCGGGATCTGGTGGCTGTCTCTCCCTTCTTGGCGGCATGATGTCTCCTGTCTCTGCTACAAAAAACAAAGAACTACTCTCGCTCTGATACCACTTGATGCGAACCATTCCAGCACTCCCCGAAGAACGATCATGATCACCAGGACCTCCTTTCACTCAGGCCCAAAGAGTTCAAAGAACTCTTCCTACTCCTCTCGGGAGGTCTCAATACCCATAGTAGTCTCCTCGACAATCTCCCCTTTGCTTGTCGGGGAATCGGGTTTCGCGATTTCACAAAACTCACGGCACTGTTCTCGTGCAAATCAAAACCCCTAACCCCGATGGGTCAACGGGTCAACTCTTCCGTCCTTTCGGGGATTCCCCTATCGAAAAAACTCGGTAAATCCGCTATCACGATTCACATACCCTATGAATCCCCGAACCCCGAACTCCGATGGCACGTGCACTATCTCCTCACCATGTCACCTCCTCTCTCCTTTCTATCAGGAATCGCGGGATCGCATTTTCACCGTTCTCAATTTCTTTGCGTTGAAAAGTCTCGAACGTCGAACCCCGACCTTCCGAGATCTGATGCCATGTGTCCTCGCAGCGATCGACGGCTCCCATGACTTCGAGAAATCGCCAATCGTGATTTCAACGGATGCAAAACTCTTGCCTCCGTATTTCCCGATAGCCGAATCCTGATGACTCTCGGTTCCTCCCTGCGCTTAAGGGCTAAAATCCTCGCACCTTCTCCCAGATCTGACGGTCAGCGGGATTTCGCGAGTCTGTCCTGTGAACCCTAGCCGTTGATTCTCCTCCTTGAGGATTTCTTCCACTTCAAAGCTTCTTCTGGTTCGAGCCTTCTCCTTGGTCCTTCTCCCAAGACTCATGAAGGAACTATTCCTCCTGAGCTTGTCAACTCTGATTCCCTCAGAGAATTTGCACACACTTGACCTCCAACAACTCTCAAAGTGTTGAGTCCTTCGGATATTGGGCGATTACAACCACAGTAATCTCTGCCTTCTTGTGCTCAGACTAGCTACTGAGACTTTAGATCCAGCCTGCACTTCTCCTGCATGACTCTATTAAACCCAATCAATTTCTGGGTGGACGAGAATAAGAGTTCAACTGTCTAGCCTCATCAACGCACTCTATGTGGATGAATTCAACTGCACTATATGCAGGAATATCCTGGCTCAGACATAGAAACAATTGAAACTCCTTCTCTTCTCTCTCAGACTTCAACTAAACTATGAAATCACATACACACCATATCAAAGAAAATGTATGACAGAAAGCAAAACATTCATGATCCTAATCTCAACACAGAGAAACAACACAAACCATGGAATTGAATCAAAGACTCTCTTCTATTAATTCAATTTGTACATGGGTGTTCTCCACAAGTTCTTTACTCTGCTCTTCTCTTCTTGCTTCTGTTTCTCAATATCTGAAAAAAATAATGAATTACAATGTACAAAGGAGGGTGCCTATATTCCGTTTTCCCTCTCGAATTCTACAACTATCAAATCTACAATTAATTCCTATCTATCAGCATTAAATCTATTAAATGCCTTCCTATCTACTAAGGATGAGAGCTTAAAGGCTCAAGGTCCATTACAATACAAATGCGCTCCTTTATGAATTCCTTCATTAAAGAATGACGCAACAACTCCCAAGAATTTCACAATGTGTGCTGGCGCTGTCTAGCTGTTCTCCGCTTGGTGTGTTGGCTCGCTTGATGAGTGAGCGATGCTCCTGCATCAATTTGAGATCTAGTTAAATTGTAAAATTTGGCAATCTTAAGTACAACAACCAACTTTCCTTTCAAGAGTTCAAAGCCCCATATACATGCATTAGTGAGTGCTTGAAGAATTAACAATGGAGGGAATTTTCCTGCTAGGTTCCCAACCCAACCCAACTCTTTTCTTTTTAGAACAAAATGGAAAATTGCAACTTTAATGAAATTAATTTGTATGATCAAATCTAGTTTGTTTTCTCGAGTACCCAAAAATGATCTGTCCATGAATTGCTTTAGAAAACTCAGTTAATTGCCCGTTAATAGTTTCTCTAGTTTGGCTAACATTTTGGTTGATAAATTGTACTTAAGAAATTGTGGTATTCAAGCAGGTTGTTCTGGGTGAAGTGGAAGGTCATCTACAAGTTATCACTCTTAATAACCCACGTAAACTGAATATCATTAGCAGGAAAGTGGTAAACTAATCGACCGTCTCTTTTCATCTTTGATCCATGGTTTAAGGGTGTCGGTACTGCTTAGACTGTGACTTGGCCATGGGTGGCCAGCCCTGTGGCCAAGCCATGGGCACGCCCATGCCTTGGCCACAGGGATGGCCACCCGCAGCCAACTCACAGTCTGATAGGGGCCAAAATAATATAAAAACTACAAATTACAAATGTAAATTAAAATTCAACCATACATTTTAAAAATTATTACTAAAAATATATTCTACTGGACTGTGACTGTGAGTTGGCCGCGGGTGGCCAGCCCTGTGTCCAAGTCG
>ML788224.1:166836-219278 GCA_009831015.1 Picea engelmannii | reverse complement strand
CTTTTATGGTGTTTCTCTGCCTCTACTAATAGTTTGGTAATAGTTTCTAGAATGATCCTCGTCCAAAATTGTATTGATTTCCTTGTTCTCCTCTTTCCTGGATTTTTCACTCTCTGAAATTACTTTTCCAATCATCATCTTAGTTATCCACGCCATCTCCACCATTTTGTGGAAGAGGGTTTCCCTGGGTTGCGTGGCCCCCAAATCAGTTACCCAGTCTGCTTCCTGTGCCAATGCATCCCACACTTTACCTTTGCACTTGTTCTTTAATTCCTTCTCCCACCGGGTGATGGTTGCCTTCCCCTTCGGTGCAACCCGAGTTTGGAAGGTTCCCTTCGCATATTTCGTGGCCTGTGCTATTCTTGTTTTCCACCTTGGACTGTTTGGGACTTCCTTCCGAGAGGGGTTCCTTTTCCCTTGAGTTTTCTTTAGACCTACCATCCTACTCTACGTGTTGCAACTCCTGTGCTGGTTACTCATCTTGTGCCTCACTTCCCAGGTATTCTTCCTATCCCTCCCATGGACTCTATAAAAATCCCTAATGTTGTGCTCCTTCTGGTTGCATCTATTATTGTTGTTCCTCTTCTTATTGAACTTTCCCTACTACAAGACCGTACTTTCAATCTTGGTTTGCTTGTGATGATGTACGATTCCCTCAATTTTCTTATTAAGGCTTAGATGGTCATGATGGGTCGTCCTTTGTCCCTGTGCGGTTATTTCCCTTTCTCGCTTGTGATCCGGTTGTGCTTCTCTTCGTACCTGTACTTGTCCTGGTGGGTATATTTGAGTTATCATCTTCCCCACATGCCTTACATCATTTGTTTCATGTGGGTATATCCGAGTTATCATCTTCCCCATGCCTCTTATTGGCATACTGACCTTGCTTCCATTTGTCCATATGCTACTTATTATAATCTTGCATGATGATTAGTGTCAGAGTATTGGGAAATCCTATCCTGGCTGGGGCCCACGTACGTTCTACGGGGCCTTGTGATATCCTCCTCGATGTGACCTTCCATGCTTAACCTTCCTTCACAATATTTTTTTACAAGGTGGTTGCATTTTGTTCTGAGTTTCCCATACGGAATGTTGATCCAGGTGTCGTCTAGTTTCAGGCCTTCATTGTCGACCCACTCATTGGCGAGCATGACCCCTAGCACATTTGTTGACCTGTGCACGTAGCGCAACTCCACTATGTTCAAAGTTCTCATATGTTCCATGATTTTATGTAGGGAGTGTGCAAGGATCCAGTGGTGTTGAACCTTGCCCACTATGGTGCCATTTTGGAGTCCTTTTGCTGTGTTGATAACTACGGTGGAGTCACTTTCCACGATGATGTTTTTCATCCTTTCGCGGCTTAGGATTTCAAGGCCAAGTTCCAAGACTCCAAATTCCACCACATTGTTGGTTGAGTTTCCCATGCTCCCAACATACAGTCGTATGATGTTTCCGCCATTGTCTTTGATCATGCTGCCTGCCCCTTCCACTCCTAGATTTCCTTTTGTCACCTCATCTGTAACATCTCACTTTGGCACACTAAGAAAAATTATTCTTTGAGGACACTTGCTTGTAAGTGATCCATACTATTATGATATTAAAACATTTTTCCTTGATTATGATGCGTTATGGTAGATGACATGATGTTTTATTGCATTGACATAGACAGGTGCTATTGACTCAGTTTTATTGAGTGTGCAGGGTTGTGGACCTTGAGGATGCAAAGGCATCGACGGAACCCCTTGGACTCCAGATCGAGTCAGGGAGTGTGCTATTGGGGTTTGATTGTTTTACTATGATTTTAGTACATTTGATTAGATGATATGATGTGGACATGTTCTGACATGATTGTGGATGATGCTGGCTGATGATAGCTTGCCAACCAGACTCACATATGGAGTAAAGGGGCCACACACGACTACCAGAGAGGTTGAGGGAGAGGTGTGGACAGCAGCCCTGCCACAGCCTACTAGCACTACCGCCGTGGCTCGAACTGTAGGTTAATGATTACCTAGTTTGAGAGGACCCACGATTCCATGAGGGCAGAATGTGACACTCTCTCACGATGATTCTAAGGGGCACGCAATAAGGAGGGGGACTTATTCCTTAGAATCCCTTAGTCTCCCACAATTTCACCTAGCGGAGTATTGACTCCAAGGATTATTGATGTCTACCAATCAGTCAAGAGGCGAGTGGCACCCTTGGAGCACGTGGTGCATCTTGAAGGGCACGTCGTGAAAAAGAAACACAAGAGGCGAGTGGCACCCTTGGAGCACGTGGTGCATCCTAAAGGGAATGTCATGCAAAAGAAACACTTGAGGCGAGTGGCACCCTTGGAGCACGTAGTGCATCCTGAAGGGCACGTCGTGATGATGGTGATAAAGGAACAAACTTAGATAGCCCTAAGACAATTAACACCTTAAGAATTTTTAACAAACAACTTCCCTAAATAAATGTCGCCAGTTCAGAATCTAAGTTCTAAGTCTAAAACTTCTCTAGGGGTAAAATTTTGTCTACTCTTAAGAAAAATACCTTATAAAAATAAAATAATAAATTTTAAACTAAAAACCACTTAAGTAATAGTTGTGGACTTCATAAATTTTTGGGTAAAATGAAGAGAGTAAGAACTTAGTCAAAATTTGTGGATATCAAAAGTAAAGAAGAAATAAATTATTTAACTTGTGAAAGTGTAAAAAGATATTAAATTAATAATAAAAGGAAAAGAGTAAATAGTGCAACTGACATTTTGGCTCTAATAAAAAGGGGAAAGAAGAGAATAATAAAAATTAGGAAACTAAGGAATGGAGGAAACATAATAAGGGAAAGAGGGGAACTTATGGTAAAAAGCGAGGTCAACATAGTAAATAATCTGCAATTAAGAACCTTCTAAATTGATCTAAATTAGCAACTTCATTTTAGGGAAGGTATTGAAACCTGTAAGGGAATCTAGGAACACCTAGGAGTAAATTAAAGAGCAAATCTAGGTGGGTGATCGAAATGAGAGAATTATTAATTTAAAGAAACTAATTATTGGAGGAAAGTGGGGGATGGATGACACTTGTACGAAGGAGAATTATTAGAAAATTTTTATTCAAACTTAAATTAAATGAGATTTAGGGAAAGTTGGGAAGTTATAAAAGTCTATAAAAGAGAGAGAGGAGAAGAAAGAAGGCGGATCGACTGTTAGTGTAATGTTACGCTGCCGGATTTGTGACTTGACTGATTACTTGTGGGGAGTTGGGATTTCCCAACTCAGATAGGATCGGTAGCTCGGCCTTGCGAGGCGAGCTGGGAGCTAGACGTACCATATGGATAGTGTGTGGCCCCTTTTCGTATCGGGGGGATAAGGGGGAAGTAGAGTACCCCTAGCATTGGCTGGGAGGTACCCATGAGGTCTTGACGGTCAACGAGCGGGAGCAGCACAGAGCGCACGGACATCATTCGAAGCGAGCGATTAGGCAATGATACGCTCTTTTATTTTGGTAGAGTATAATGCATTAGGATTTATGATGTATATATGCATGTGTATCGGATAGGTAAACTGATTGTTTGAATTACATCCTTCAGTACGGCCTTGGCATTTGGTTTATCTTGCTTCCTTGTTGTTTATTTGCGGCGCCTCACTGGATAGAACCCCTGTGACCCCTTCGATAATCTATCCTTGGGCTCGGGTGTTCTCTTGCTATTGTCAACATTTTATAATGATATTCTTAGATGTAAAGAGTGTTTAACTTCATCTACGTTGGGTTCTAGATAGACTGGTTGGTTCACCTTACTTCTGAAATTGAATTTGTGTAACTGATGGAACCATTATTTCTGCGGTAATAATTCAGCTTTAGTTGAAGAAGGAAAATTTTAAATTAATGAAAACGTTTATCAATTCCGGTCTAATATCTTTGTTGGGCCTGTGATTTAAATCCTCCTTGCTTTTATTTCATGAGAACCAATTTTTCGAATAGTGTCTGTGTTTTTTTTTCTGGGCGGTGATTTTTTTTCTTTTTGCCTTGAATCATGGGAACATTTTATCTCTGTCTGCATTGATGGCTATCCCAGGCATCGAAAATGATTATCACCGTCTGCAAATTTTACTACTTGGATTTTTCCATGATTGAGGGTTGTGGATTTTTTTCTTTTTCTTTTTCCTTGGCTTGGTCACCAAGATTTGTTTCCAATAGTTGTTGAGTGGTTGTTAAGCCTTGAATTCCTTTCTTGGAAACGTGGTCAGAGTGGCTGTAGAATCACCCATGAAGCGTTTACCAAATAATCGACTGTGGTGGAATTTACCATGAATTTCCTTCTACCTTTTAAGTGGGACGACGTCGTTGTTCTTTACCATGAGTTTGGGGAAGGACTGCTCTCGGTGTCCACCTGTTGATTACCCTCAAATTATTTACCAATGGTGTGACCATTGTTGTAGATACCACGATTTGTTCTATTTTTTAAGTGGGACTGTCACACTGTGGTTTTACCTGGACGTGCAGGTGGACTGTTCTCAGCGTTTTATTGATGAATGACCTCGAGTTGCCTGTTAAGGATTGCCCTTCTAGTTGACTATTGTTTACTTTTATACTCTGTGCTTTAATGGCGTCGAATTCGCTGCTAGCCAGGTGCTCTAAGGAGTGAATTCTAAATTTTTATTTGCCTGTGCTTGTGGCCTTTTGGATAAGAGGGAGAAAGGCAGGGAAGGTCTGCAGTATCAACCAATGGTAGTTACTAAATTCCCCCTTTTTGATCGGAAATATATATCCCTGATGAACAACGACCTGCTCTAAAGCATGCATCTGTGTAATACCCTTGTCTAAACAATTATGCATTGATTGTAATGATTAGATTCTCGTTCAAATTGATTTTGTTTTCTGATATTTTCCAAATAAGTTAGTTGCCTATTTGTTAGCTGCCAACTAATTTCGTGATTTTCTGGCATGAGCTCATATGTTGCCCACTGATTTTTGGCATGCACTCACTGCATTATTTTTCCAGCTGTTGATTTTATGCTTTTCGGGATTGGGTATGACTTTTGGAAATGGACATCTGGATATTGTGACCTCACTAGATGACCTTATGAACATTATGATGTCGATCGTAAATTTTTGTTCATGGAGAGTAATAATCCAATATTTGATTTATATGCTCTCTAAATATACTGTCTTGCTAATATTCAATTATAGACAGATTGAAAAGATTATTTGAATATGTTCCTTTATAGTTCGACTCTGGAAATAAAACCCAAGTGGAAGTGAGTCAAATTTTTTAAACATTGAAGATATTTCATTACAAAAGACTTCAACTTAGACCCACCAATTAAAATCTACTTAGAAGGAGAGAAGGAGAATGTTCACACTCTGGTTAATAAATTAAACACTCATAGCATTAGTTCATGTGGAATAAATTCCTTGATTCACCTACAACCTATAGATCTAAGATCTAAGATCCAAACGAAGTAAACAATGCTGATAATAGTCCTATTGTTGGTGATGACATTTCTTTGTCTATAGTGGATTCCTATGGGTGGAAGAAAGGTTTAGTGGATAATTGTGTTAGTTTATTCTTGTTGACTAGTAATCAAACTTTGGCGAATCTAGGTCAATTTTAGGGTTTAGTGGGTGATAAGTCAATGTGGTCGGCCACGATGGTGAAAATAGTTAGTTTATTTGCGAAGTTTTTATAATATAAAATGTAATGATGCTAGCTTTTATGGTGATGTTATTGTAGTTTTATTGTTAATACTAACATATAAGATGTAATGTGAATGTTATCTTATTGCAAGGCAAGTGAGATAAATGTAATGTTGTTATTAATTTATGGTATGTTATTGTAATTTTTATGGTTATTGATAAACATATATAATGTAATGTCCTTGAATTATGTCCAATGAGTTATTATGATTTAGTAAATGGGGATTTGCAATTAATTGATTTTACATTATTTTTAAGGTTGGACTTAGTAACCCGTCGAATATTGGAACCAAATGGAGGATTGATCTATAATTAATGCCAAATTGAGTCATAGGTTATGCCGAGTCTTAATTAGTAGTTGGTTGTTGTCGAAGTCCCTTCTGACTTGCACCTTCCGTAGAGGTCATGGATGTTCTTTTATTTATTGTTGTGCTTGGGGGTAAACTATTGATTGCTTGGTCTGTTGTGTTGGGTGGGATGTAGACACCTCCATGTTCCTTAGAACAGTCGCCAGCCCTGAGACCTTAAATGGTTAAAATTGATGGGAACCTGGGCTTGAACGTTGCTTATGTGTCTTGGAGGTCCTAACCATTGCAGGGTAGGACGAGCGGGTAGTTAGTCTTATTTATTGTCGGTTGATTGTCGTTCATTGCTTGTAGATGATTGATGTGTGTCGTAGATCATATGTTGTTGTTGCAGTTGCATGTGCCATGTTCGTCGTCGTATGGTGACTCTGAGTCGAATGTAATTATTATCTTGTACCCACGCGCACACACACACACAAAAAAAAAATTCACTTGTTAAGAGGTTGTCATCGTAACGAGGAGGACTGTTACATATGGTATCAGAGCAGGTTCAACCTACGTCTTGGGATCGCTACGGCTTTCATTGATATGATTTTATTATACAGTTGCTAATTGAGTTGATTGTGTGCATGCAGGTAATCATGGTTAGAAGACACCGCGAAGGCAAACGCCCGGGTGCTAGGGGAGGAGGCGTGATGCATCCAGTGGCATCCACACCTGAGGGGTCTAACCCCCAAGGAGACGAGCAGGTTCTCGAGCAGGAGCAGATAGGATTTGGCGATGTAGTTAGAATGATGAGATATTTTCAGCGCATGTCCGAGGCACTAATCAGCCATTTGAACAGAGATGAGGCCAGGGCGCTGGCACCCACTGAGGTTACACCGCGCACACCGACATTTACTGGTAGCATTCACTGTGAGCTCAAGAAGGTCAAATTCCATGAGTTATTTGGTGCCCTGGACGACGTAGCCACTGAGGCATGGTTGGAGAACATGGTGATGTGCTTTGCACATCGCGATTATACCTCCAACATGAAGGTATGCATGGTGGTCTTTCAACTAAAGGGGAGAGCTCTTCTATGGTGGAAGACGCTCCTGCCACAGCTGAACATGGTCGTCGAAGACATGTCATGGGAACTGTTCGAGGAACGGTTTCGAGAGAGGTGTCTTTCAGAGGAATTCATTGATCCTTATCTCAATGATTTCAATGCCTTATGACAGGGAGGTCATACAGTGCCTTAGTACGAGGCCCATTTTATGGAGCTACTCCGGTATGCTCCACACCTTAACACTAAAAAACTTAAGGTCAACAAGTTCGTGTTCGACCTTAACGACGGCCTGTGTGCAAAGGTTAGGATTTTGATGCCCCAAACCTTGCACGATGTCATCCAGAAGGCCCTCATAGCAGAGGAGGAGCTTATCAGTGGGGGTCAGACCAGGACTCCAGTGAGACCAGTAGGGCAGGGTTCATCTGGAACACAACAGCACTAGACGCCAGCGATACTTACACTGGGATATCGTGGCTTCCAGAGGGGATCCACTTTCACTACATCCCAACGACCACCACCTCAGAAACAGACACCTTATCAGGGACCATAGCATCAGCAGCAGCGTCGCCCAAAGTAGCAGCAGTTTAGGCTTGTTCAACAACACAGACTAGGGTTCTAGGCCGGTGGGCCGCCATCTTCTACTTTGGGTACAATGACTACTGGGCCAAAGAAGGGGTGTTGGACGTGTGGGGAGCCACACTACCAGCGCGACTGTCTTGTGGAGAGGACCAGAGCGTTCGAATCAGCTGGACCCACTACAGTGGGAGATATGGGCAAGGCTCATCGGATTCATGCAGCGGTGAATAACCACCAGATAGAGCATCAGTCGACTTTTCTCGAGACAACAGGTACTGTCACTAACTAGACCCTTAGTATTTTGATAGATCCCAGTGCTACCGAAAGTTTCATTTCTGGTGCAACGCTAAAAAGGATTAAGGTAAAGGCAGTCGAATAGGACGAGTTTAGCTTCGTAGAGATGGCTTCGGGAGCCAAAAAAAAGGTTGGAGGAAAGGTTATGGGATGTGCCCTTAACCTGGGAGAGTTTGTCACGAGGACCAACTTGTACGTCACGATCTTAGGATCTTATGATGTCATAATTGGTATGGATTGGTTGGAATCGCATGAGGCGATACTCAACTGTAAGACGAAATGGTTGAGATTGATTGATGATGAGGGACAGAGACGTGTGATTGTAGGATGGAACCAGGGATTTTCACTAAGGTTCGTCTCTTCCTTACAGTTACGAAAGAGTATGCGCAAGGGGTGCAATATTTATGTGATCCTTGCGTTAAACGAGAAGGGAGTAGCAGAAGGTCTTGAGCACCTTCCGGTGGTGAGAGAGTTTGCAGATGTGTTTCCACAAGAGTTACCTGGGATGCCACTAGAGAGGGAATTGGACTTTACCATAGACCTAAAACCGGGGACTGAACCGATAGCAAGGACGCCTTATCGGATGTCGACCCCAGAGCTACAAGAGTTGAAAATGCAACTGAAGGAGTTGCTAGAACTAGGACTGATATGTCCTAGTGTGTCACCGTGGGGTGCACCAGTTATTTTCATACGAAAGAAGGATGGATCATGGAGGCTTTGTATTGGCTACCGTCAACTGAACAAGGCCACGATCAAGAATCAGTATCCCTTGCCGAGAATTGATGATCTGTTCGATCAAATGAAGGGTGCTATAGTGTTCTCCAAGATCGATTTACGATCAGGGTATCACCAGTTACATATCAAGGAGGACGACATCCCTAAGACTGCCTTTAAGATGAGATTTGGGCATTACGAGTTTACTATTTTACCGTTTGGACTGACAAACGCCCCAGGGGTATTTATGAGTTTGATGAATGGGGTGTTCCACGAGTACTTGGACAAGTTCGTCCAAGTGTTCATTGATGATATTTTGATTTACTATCATATGAAAGAGGAGCATCACGAACACTTGCACTTGGTACTACAGTGTCTGTGAGAGCACAAATTGTATGCAAAATTGTCCAAATTCTCTTTTTATCAATCGAAGATTCACTACTTATGGTATGTCATCTCCGGAGAAGGTATCGCCATGGATCCAGCCAAGGTCAAGGCTATTATGGAATTTCCTGCGTCGACGAATGTCACAGAAGTGTGTAGCTTTATGGGTTTAGCGGGATACTATTGACGGTTTGTCGAAGGATTTTTGAAGATAACAAATCCAATCACGAAATTGCAGAAGAAAAACAAGAAGTTTGTTTGGACCGAGAAATACGCGGAAGCATTTCAGAGGCTTAAGGAGTTGCTGACGATAGTGCCGATACTAAAGGTCCCTGACATGGACATAGACTTCTTGGTATGCACTGGCGCATCTAAGGAAGGTTTAGGCGGAGTCTTGATGCAAGACAGACAAGTGATTACTTACATTTCGAGGAAAATGAGAAGGCATGAGGAGAACTACACGACACATGATTTGGAGTTATTAGCCATCGTATATGCCCTGAAGGTTTGGAGAGACTACCTTGTTGGATGAAAATTTGAACTAAAGACTGATCATTGTGGACTACAACACATTTTTACGCAAAGCGACTTGAATGCGCGACAACGGTGTTGGTCGGAATTGCTTAGCGAATACAACTTTGAGATTACTTACATAAAGGGAACAGTGAACCGAGTGGCGGATTCTTTGAGTCGGAGGCCACACATCTTTTCGGTGTTTCCTCTTCAAACAAATCTATGTGAAAAGATTCTAACTTTATAGCATGACGACGACTGATACAAAGAGGTCGAGGGTTTTATCGGACAAAACACAATGATGGTACCACGATATGAGGGATTTTATTTTGATAGTGATGGGTTATTGAGGTTTAAAAGTCAGATTTACGTACCACCAAATGGTGAGTTGAGGATAGAGCAGTTTACATGGCTCACCCGGGAGTCACAAAGATGAGGGAAGATCTTAAACCCTTATTCTTTTGGAGGGGAATGAAGGCCGACATAGTTAACTATGTGGCTAGGTGTCTAGAGTGTCAGCAGGTAAAGGATGAACATAGACACCCAACAGGATTACTACAACCACATGCCATCCCGGAATCAAAATGGGAGGTTATTTCAATGGATTTTATTGTTGGATTGCCACTGATGGCAAGCAGACACGACTCGATTTTCATAGTAGTAGAAACTCTGACGAAGAGTGCTCACTTTATACCTGTGTGTATGACGTATCAGGCACCTGACATAGCTAGAGTTTTCATCAGTGAGATTGTGAGGCTTCATGGCGTGCCTAAGATGATTATATCCAATCGAGGATCGGTGTTTATTGGATGATTTTGGATGAGTTTCCAAGAGGACTTGGGAACCCAACTTAACTTTAGTACTGTGTATCACCCAGAGATTGAAGGACAGACCAAATGAATGAACCAAACCTTGGAAGACATATTGCGCATGTACGTGATGGACCAACAAAAGCGTTGGGAAGAATTCTTTCCACTAGTAGAGTTCGCTTACAACAACAGTTACCAGAGCACCATTAAGATGACGCCTTTCAAGTTTCTTTACGGGCGACCGTGTCAGACGCCCTTGAGTTGGGATCGGCTTGAGGATAGGGTCCTGGTGGAACCATAAGTGATCCAAGAAATGGAAGAGCAAATGCAAACCATAAGACGAAGGATTAAAGAAGCGCAGGATCGACAAAAGAGTTATGTCGATGCGCACCGAGTTGACCGTAGTTACGAGGTCGGCGATCAAGTCTTCTTGCGGGTTAAACCGCATAAGAGTTCGATCAGGTTTGGAAAGGGAGCTAAAATCTCTCCTAGGTTCGTAGGACCTTCCAAGATTGTGAAGAGAAAGGGGCCCGTGTCCTATTGACTAGCCTTGGGTGATCCCTTGAGGCATATGCACGATGTTTTTCATGTATCTATTTTGAGACATTATATTAGTGATCCTACGCATGTTATTGACATGAGTTCCTTGCAGGTATCAGATGAGGGAGCACTCATGGATGAACTGGTCCGCATCTTATATCATCGCGTTCAACAGTTATGACGTCGAACGGTAGATCAGGTCAAGGTCCAGTGGGACAATTATAGTCCGCACTCGACGGCCTGGGAAGATGCATATGATATGCGCCAACAGTTTCCATTTTTGTTTGATAGATAGACATATGATACTATGATACACTTATTTTGGCATTTATACTATGAAACTTCAGGATGAATTTTATACCAAGAGGGGGTGTATGTAACATTCCACTCTGGTGCACTAAGAAAACTTATTCTTTGAGGACACTTGCTCGCAAGTGATCCAGACTATTATGATATTAAAACATTTGTCCTTGATTATGATTCGTTATGGTAGATGACATGATGTTCTATTGCATTGACATAGATAGGTGCTATTGACTTGGTTTTACTGAGTGTGCAGGGTTGTGGACCTTGAAGATGCAGAGGCATCGACAGAACCCCTTGGACTCTGGATTGAGTCAGGGAGTGTGCTATTGGGGTTTGATTGTTTTACTATGATTTTAGTACGTTTGATTAGATGATATGATGTGGACGTGTTCTGACATGATTGTGGATGATGTTGGCTAACGATAGCTTGCTGACCAGAGTCACATATGGATTAAAGGGGCCACACACGACTACTGGAGAGGTTGAGGGAGAGGTGTGGACAACAGCCCTGCCACAGCCTACTAGCACTCCCGCCATGGTTCGAAATGTAGGTTAACGATTACCTAGTTCGAGAGGACCCACGATGTCGTGAGGGAAGACTACGATAGTCACTCACAATGATTCTAAGGAGCGCACAATAAGGCGGCGGCCTTATTCCTTATAAGTCCTTAGTCTCCCACAAGTTCACCTGGCGGAGTATTGACTCCAGGGGTTATTGATGTCTACCAATCAGTCAAGAGGCGAGTGGCACCCTTGGAGCACGTGGTGCATCCTAAAGGGCACGTCATGCAAAAGAAACACAAGAGGTGAGTGGCACCCTTGGAGCACGTGGTGCATCCTAAAGGGCACTTTGAGCAAAAGAAACACTAGAGGCAAGTGGCACCCTTGGAGCACATAGTGCATCCTGAAGGGCACATCGTGATGATGGTGATAAAGGAACAAACCTAGATGGCCCTAATACAATTAACATGTTAAGAATTTTTAAAAAACAACTTCCCTAAATAAATTTCGCCAGTTCAGAATCTAAGTTCTAAGTCTAAAACTTCTCTAGGGGTAAAATTTTGACTACCCTTAAGAAAAATACCTTATAAAAATAAAATAATAAATTTTAAACTAAAACCCACTTAAGTAATAGTTGTGGACTTCATAAATTTTTGGGTTAAATGGAGAGAGTAAGAACTTAATTAAAATCTGTGGATATCAAAGGTAAAGAAGAAATAAATTATTTAACTTATGAAAGTGTAAAAATATATTAAATTAATAATAAAAGGAAAAGAGTAAATAGCGCAACTGCCATTTTGGCTCTAATAAAAAGGGGAAAGAAGGGAATAATAAAAATTAGGAAACTGAGGAATGGAGGAAACATAATAAGGGAAAGAGGGGAACTTATGGTAAAAAGTGAGGTCAACATAGTAAAGAATCTGCGATTAAGAACCTTCTAAATTGAACTAAATTAGCAACTTCATTTTAGGGAAGGTATTTAAACCTGTAAGGGAATCTAGGAACACCTAGGAGTAAATTTAGGAGAAACTCTAGGTGGGTGAGGGAAATGAGACAATTATTAATTTAAAGAAACTAATTATTGGAGGAAAGTGGGGGATGGATGACACTTGTACGAAGGAGAATTATTAGAAATTTTGTATTAAAACTTAAATTAAATGAGATTTAGGGAAAGTTGGGAAGTTCTAAAAGTCTATAAAAGAGAGAGAGGAGAAGGAAGAAGGGGGATCGACGGTTAGCGTAACGTTACGCTGCCGGATTTGTGACTTGACTGATTACTTGTGGGGAGTTGGGATTTTCCAGCTCGGGTAGGAGTGGTAGCTCGACCTTTCAAGGCGAGTTGGGAGCTAGACGTACCATCTGGATAGTGTGCAGCCCTTTTGTGGCTCGTGGGGCTAAGGGGGAAGCAGAGTACCCCTAGCGCTGGCTGGGAGGTACCGGTGAGGTCTCGATAGTCGGCGAGCGGGAGTGGCACGGAGCACGCAGACATCATTCGAAGCGGGCGATCAGGCAACGATATGCTCTTTTATTTTGGTAGAGTAGAATGCATTAGGATTTATGATGTAGATCTACATGTGTATCGGATAGGTAAACTGATTGTTTGACTTACATCCTTTAGTACAGCGTTGGCGTTTGGTTTATCTTGCTTCCTTGTTGTTTATTTACGGCGCCTCGCCAAATAGAACCCCTGTGATCCCTTCGATAAACTATCCTTGGGCTCGGGCATTCTCTTGCTGTTGTCAGCGTTTTATAATGATATTCTTAGATGTAAAGAGTGTTTAACTTCATCTGTGTTGGGTTCTAGATAGACTAGCTGGTTCACCTTACTTCTGAAATTGAATTTGTGTAACTGATGGAACCATTATTTCTGCGGAAAATGTTTATCAATTCTAGTCTGCAATCTTTGTTGGGCCTGTGATTTAAATCCTCCTTGCTTTTATTTCATGAGAACCAATTTTTCGAACAGTGTCTACATTTTTTTTTTGGGTGGTGATTTTTTTTCTTTTTGCCTTGAATCATGGGAACATTTTATCTCTGTCTGCATTGATGGCTATACCAGGCATCGAAAATGATTATCACCATCTGCTGATTTTACTAGGATTTTTCCACGATTGAGGATTGTAGATTTTTTTTTTTTTTCTTTTTCCTTGGCTTGCTCACCAAGATTTGTTTCCAACAGTCGTTGAGTGGATGTTAAGCCTTGAATTCCTTACTTGGAAACATGGTTAGAGTGGATGTAGAATCACCCACAAAGCGTTTACCAAATAACCGACTGTGGTGAAATTTACCATGAATTTCTTTTTACCTTTTAAGTGGGACGACGTCGCTGTTCTTTACCACGAGTTTGGGGAAGGACTTCTCTCAGCGTCCACCTATTGATTTCCCTCAAATTATTTACCAATGGTGTGACCATTGTTGTAGATACCATGATTTGTTCTATTTTTTAAATGGGACTGTCACGCTGTGGTTTTACCTGGACGTGCAGGTGGACTGTTCTCAATGTTTTATTGATGAATGACCTCGAGTTGCCTGTTAAGGATTTCCCTTCTAGTTGATTGTTCTTTACTTTTATACTCTGTGCTTTAATAGCGTCGAATTCGCTGCCAGCTGGGTGCTCTAAGGAGTGAATTCTAAATGTTTATTTGCTTGTGCTTGTGGCCTTCCGGATAAGAGGGAGAAAGGCAGGGAAGTTCTGCAATATCAACCAATGCTAGTTACTAAATTCCCCCTTTTTGACCGATAATATATATCCCTGATGAACAACGACCTTCTCTAACGCACGCATCTATGTAATACCCTTGTTTAAACGGTTATGCATTGATTGTAATGATTAGACACTCATTCAGATTGATTTTGTTTTCTGATATTTTCCGAATAAGTTAGTTGCCTATTTGTTAGCTTCCAACTGATTTCGTGATTTTTTGGCATGAGATCGTATGTTTCCCACTAATTTCTGGCATGCACTCACCGCATTATTTTTCCAGCTATTGATTTTATGATTTTCGGGATCGAGTATGACTTTTGGAAATGGACATCTGGATACTGTGACCTCACTAGATGACCTTGTGAACATTATGATGTCAATCATAAATTTCTGGTCATGGAGAGTAATAATCCAATATTTGATTTATATGCTAATAATCCATTATCTTGATTTATATTCTCTCTAAATATATTGTCTTGCTAATATTCGATTATAGACAAATCGAAAAGATTATTTGAATATGTTCCTTTATAGTCCAACTCTAGAAATGAAACCCAAGTGGAAGTGAGTCAAATTTTTTAAACATTGAAGATATTTCATTACAAAAGACTTCAACTTAGACCCATCAATTAAAATCTACTCCAAAGGAGAGAAGGAGAATGTTCACACTCTGGTTAATAAATTAAACACTCATGGTGTTAGTTCATGTGGAAGAAATTCCTTGATTCACCTACAGCCTATAGATCTAAGATCTAAGATCCAAACGAAGTAAACAATGTTCATAATAGTCCTATTGTTGGTGATGACATTTCTTTATCTATAGTGGATTCCTGTGGGTGGAAGAAAGGTTTAGTGGATAATTGTGTTAGTTTATTCTTGTTGACTAGTAATCAAACTTTGGCAAATCTAGGTCAATTTTAGGGTTTAGTGGGTGATAAGTCAATGTGGCTGGCCACGATGGTGAAAATAGTTAGTTTATTTGCAAAGTTTTTATAATATAAAATGTAATGATGCTAGCTTTTACGATGATGTTATTGTAGTTTTATTGTTAATACTAACATATAAGATGTAATGTGAATGTTATCTTATTGCAAGGTAAGTGAGATAAATGTAATGTTGTTATTAATTTATGGTATGTTGTTGTAATTTTTATGGTTATTGATAAACATATATAATGTAATGTCCTTGAATTATGTCCAATGATTTATTATGATTTAGTAAATGGGGATTTGCAATTAATTGATTTTACATTATTTTTAAGGTTGGAATTAGTAACCCGTCGAATATTGGAACCGAATGGAGGATTGATCTGTAATTAATGCCAAATTGAGTCGTGGGTTATGCCGAGTCTTAATTTGTAGTTGGTTGTTGTCGAAGTCCCTTCTGACTTGTGCCTTTCGTAGAGGACGTGGATGTTCTTTTAATTATTATTGTGCTTGGGGGTAAACTATTAATTGCTTGGTCTGCTATGTCATGCAGGATGTAGACACCTCCATGTTCCTAAGAATAGTCACCATCCCTGAGACCTTAAATGGTTAAAATCGATGGGAACCTGGGCTTGAGCGTTGCTTATGTGTCTTGGAGGTCCTAACCATTGCAGTGTAGGATGGGTGGGTAGTTAGTCTTATTTATTGTCGGTTGATTGTCGTTCATTGCTTGTAGATGATTGATGTGGATCGTAGATCGTATGTTGTTGTTGCAGTTTCATGTGCCATGTTCGTCGTCGTATGGCGACTCTGAGTCGAATGTAATTATTATCTTGTACCCATGCGCACACACACAAAAAAAATAATTTTGCACTTGTTAAGAGGTTGTCGTCGTAATGAGGAGGACTGTTACAGTTTGAGGAACCCTGATGAAGGGCGAGTCCAGTTGCAGGTTCCTATCTCGAGTTGCGGGTTGCGCCCTACAGTTAGGTTGTTGCGCCAATTTTTCAGTTGGAAAAGGTGCATGATCCAGGAGTATTGGTCTGTGAGTTGCGCTTTCTGCATATTGCAGTTGTAGCTCTACATTGTTTCTCTTATTTGAGAGACTATTGTCTCCTTTATCCTATATGTCAGTATGCTTTCATTCCTAAATATGCACCTGTTTCGTTCTTTCCAGATTGCCCAGATGATCATCCCCGATGTTAGAGTCCAGCAGAGGTTCACCATTTCATTTTCACTGTAAACCTCATTCCAGTTATTAATGGTTGCGTTGATGTTCCCCCATATCCTGTTGGATTGGTGGAATATGCTTTCCACCCAATCCCAAATATTTGTTGTATAACTACATTCGTCGAGGAGGTGGTTAGTTGTTTCCTCCTTGTCTAGACAGATATGGAAGCGAGAGGGCCCTACGAAACCCCTTTTCATGAGGTTCTCCAAAGTTAGAATTTGGTTGTGTAGAATAGGCCATTTGAACATTTTGATTTTTGGCCATTGGGGGCTTTTCCAAATTTTTTCCCACTGTTGCTCCAGATTTTCTTGGTCCTGAACCGCGATGTAATATCGTGCTTCTTTTAAGTTGAATTCACCCCCATTTTTCCCACCCCACCTCAATTGGTCCTCTTATTCTAAGACCCCAATTTTCATTTTTCCCAATTCCTCCTCCACCTCTTTCATGATTATTTCGGTCCGGGCTCTATTTTGTTGGCTTAAGTTTGTCCCAGATCTGCCACTTGGAGTTGCCTTCATTTTTCTTCTAGTAATGATGGATTTTTGTTTTTCCTTACCCAATCATTTCCTGTTGAAGCTCTACTCTGTCTGGATTTTCCATTCTGGGCTCCTCTTGCAATGCATCCTCCCAAAACCTTGATGTTCTACCATTTTTTACTTCCCATAAGATGTGTTTTTGGATCCAGTGCTTGTTGCTCCATGCGAGATTCAAGATGTTTTATCCCTCCCTTGTGCCCATGAATCGAATTCTCTCTTGGTCACTTATGTTCAGAGCATACTTGGCCTTCCATAGGTTTGTCCACGTTACTGAATTTTCTTTTACCCATCTCCACCAGAACTTTTCCCCTTAGGCTTCGTTGGTTACCAGTGGGTCCTGTAACCCCAGGCCACCTTTGCTTTTTGATATGCATATCGTATCCAAGGCTACCAGGGCCCATTTATTTTTATGTTCTACACCATAACCTAGGAATTCTTGCTGGATGAATCTTATCTTTTGTATAATTCCTTTGGGGGCTGTGAAAACTGACATCATATACGTCGGGATTGCTTGAAGAACTGTTTTGGTGAGGATAAGCCTTACAACCAGGTTTAGGGCTCTATATGTCCAATTTTTTAGCCTCTCCTGTAGTTTTATGATAAATCCTTCCCACGTGGCCTTGGTGGAGGCTTTGTCCGTGAGGGGGATTCCCAAGTATTTCGTTGGGAGCGTTTTGCGTTCAAACCCCAGAATGTTTCCCAGGTTGCACTGAATTGTTGGATTAGTGTTGAAGAAATATATCATGGATTTGGAGTGGTTGACTTTAGCCCCCGAGGCTTCCCCGAAGTCTTCTAGTATTCTTTTAAAAGACTTTGATTCTTTTACCATGGGTGTACCATGGAGTAGGGTATCATCAACGGATTGTTGGTGTGTGGAGGTTGGACAGTTTTCATAAGGTTTGATACCTTTTACTTCCCCAATTGCAGTTTCTCTTTTTATACTTTTGCTTAGCCCTTCCATCATTAGAATGAACAGGAAGGGGGAAAATGGGTCCCCTTGTCTTATGCCTCTGGATGGATAGAAATATTTGGTTGGGGCTCCATTGATTAGTAGCGAGTATCTTTTCGTTGAGACTAGAGTGACTATCCAATTGATCCAGTGCTGGTTGAACCCAAAATCTTCCAGAGTCTTAGCCATGTAGTGCCAACTTATTTTGTCGTAAGCCTTCGCCAGATCAAGTTGGATTATCATCCCTCCTCTCCTTTGGCTTTTCAATGTGTGAATGATCTCATGGGATTTATGATATTGTCCAGGATTTGTCTTCTTTCCACAAAACTCGCCTGTTCCTAAGAAATCAGTGTGGGAAGTAGTGGCTTCAGTCTATTGGATATGACTTTGGATATTATCTTGTAAAGTACATTGCGTAAAGTTATAGGCCTGTAGCGATCAAGGGTTATGGATTCATTTTCTTTCGGGATTAGAGTGATCATTGTGGCATTTCAATCTTTCAGGATGGATTCCAATATCCTGGAGTCCTCCACCACCCCATAAATATAATGCTTAACCACTTCCCAATAGGATTTGAATAATTCCAATGTGAAACCATCCGGGCCTGGGGACTTTCTGTTGGGCATCTCCTGGACCACTTGGTCAATTTCTTCCTTGACAATGGGTTTTCGTAAGCCAACATTTTTCTCCTCTGTGACCATCTTGGGGATGTGCTTAATTATTCTTTGTATGGCCTCTGATCTATCTTGGTTTGGTTCCTGGGATATCCCGTGGAAGTGGTTGACCAATGTATTCTCAATTTCCTGGTGGGATTCTCTTTTGATCTCGTCTTGATCCCTAATATTCAAGATTTTGTTGTGGGATCTTCTTGCAATAGTTGTTCTATGAAAAAACTTGGTATTCCTCTCCCCTTCCTTTAGCCACCTTATTCTAGACTTTTGACGCCACATGGTTTCTTCTTGCAGGCATCTTGCTTCCCATTCCTGGGTCAAATGAATCTCTTCTTTTTTCCAATCCTCTGTGTATCCCTCATCGATGCATTGTTTTTGTAGTTTCCTCATTCTATCCTCAATGCTCTTTTTTCCCTGGTTTATATTTCCAAAGACTTCCTTGTTCCACTCCTTGAGTTTTTGTTTGATGTATTTGAGATTTTTGTAAAGTTTGAACATCCTTGTCCCTTGGTCTAGAAGTTCCTCCCACCACCATTGGTTGATGTTCTCCTTGAAGGTGGGATGGTCGATCCATAAATTATCAAATTTAAATGGTCTATTCTTCGGTGTGGTTTGAAAATTTGCTTCCAGTTGAACTAGCTAGTGATCTTATCCCCCCCATGGGAGCATGCTGCAGTCCAAAGTTAGTCCCTGCAGCATGATTGATTCTGACACCAAGAATAATGTCTATCATTGTAGCTATTTGGTGGTGACCTACTCATTTGTTGTTCTAGGTGAACTGACCATTGTTTGTCTTGATGTCCACGAGATTCATTGTGTCAATGAATGCTGAGAAATATTATACATCTCTGTCCAATATCTTGGTGCCCCCTTTTTTCTCCATGAGTGTAGTTATGATGTTGAAATACCATTCCAGGATCCAATGAAGGTTGTGGGTACGATCATTTAGATTTTATAGGTCGAGGAGAAATCTCCCTTTTTCCTCCATCACCCGGGGGCCAAACACATTAGTGCATGCAATTTCCTCCGTGTTCCCTATAATTTGCATATTAAAAGAAAGTGTGTTTCTCATGGCTTCTGCTGCAAGTAGGTTCACGTATTGTGGGTTCCACAAGGTGAGGATACCTCCCTCCATTTTTTGTCTTTCGAAAACCAACTTCTTGTACTTCCTCCAGTGTTTTTTATTGATTGTTCCCATTCTGTCTAAAGTGCATTTTGTCTCTTGAATGAAACATAGGTTAGGTTTTTCCTTACTCAATCTATTTTTAAGGATTCTTTATTTTCTTGGGTTGTTTAGGCCTCTTATATTCCATGTTATGATCTTCATTTAAACATGTGGGGGGGAGTTGGGGAAGAAATTTTTAATCTTACCTGAATTTATCAGTAGGGCTCTTAGTTCTTGTAGGGATACACTATTTGATTTCCTTCCTTTCTTTCGCCTTGCCTGCTTGGGTGAGTGGTGTGGTTTTCCATTGTCTGTTTTGATTCCCAGGTGTCCTATCTTTCCATGCATGCACTTGATCCCTCTGGATTTCGCTTCCTCCCTTAGGAGGAATATATATTGAATGTGACCGAGTTGCTTCATTGGCACATTGTCTACTCCCTAACTTTTCCATTGCTCCAGTATATTTGGTAGATCTATTCCTTCCCTTTCCACAATATCTCTAAGATATGGGTCCTCTATTCCTACCTCACTTGGAGTCATCTCCGAATATTCATCTAGTTCCTGCATTGGGGTGTTGGCATCATCATTTCTATAACATCCCCAAAAATAAATTATTTTTAAGTTTGAAATTACTTAGAAATTTATTGTCGTTTTTGGTAAATTCAAAATTGGAAAATTATTGTCATTTATGGCAATTTTGAATTTAGTTAATTGTAATTTATGATTATGATTGTTGGGCAAAGATCTAATTTGATCCAACTAACTCTTTGACTATGACACTTGTAAGAAACAAATATTTTTATAATTATTATTGATGGACAAATGGAACAACTAGGTTGAAATAAACTAAACATGACTCCATGAGTGGGGAACATGTTGGAACTACCTCAGGGCTGAATGTTACAAGTGGAAAATCAAGAATTTGGCCATGGGTAGCCCCTAAAAATCGCAGATTTGGAAATCTGCAAAAATTCCCCAAGGGGAAAAGACCTAAGCATAATTCTTTTGGCATATATAGCATATGGGAGGAGGCAGGATGATGCCTAGTATGTTGGGGGGGAAATAATTATCTCTTGTTGTAATGAACACAGTATTTCTAAGTGTGAGGTAAGGAGAAGTTTTATGAAACTGAAGGACTATTGCTGAGGAGGAGTTATAGAGTTTTCCCTCATGGATTCATGGTAAAGCTAGGGGGTGAGCGGAGCAAGTATATTGGTTGTTCCACTCTAAGGTTGGGAGGAACTTGGATTTTCCATTTTTTGTTTGAAAACTATTCAGATATGTCTATATACTCTTTCTTTGGTAGAATGTTATTTGATTTAATAGCTGATAGAATACATCTGTTTAATTTTGGATGAAAGTATTGCTATGGATTAAATTACTTATCGAATGTTATTTGATTTAATGGATGATAGAATACATTTAATTAATTCTGGATGAATTACCTCTGTCGATTAAATTGCTGAGCAAATGTTACTTTTTTTTGATCTAATAGTTGAAAGAGTACATCTAGTTAATTCTGGAAGAGTTAGTTCCGTGGATGTAATGATCCCAAGCCAAATTCTAGCTTAGAATCACTAAATACCACTGATTTGTCAATGTGTAGATGTTTATTGAGTTATTAAGTGCATACAAGATTCATTTAACACATGAAGATCGTCAAACATTCAAGATATAGACGCACAAACAAAGATCTGACCATTTTATTATAAGCAATGTAGGATCAATACAATAGGTGGCCGATCTGGCATAAACCTCAGATGGTCGTACAAACAATAGATAGGAGCTGCTACAAAATGATCTCGTCTATACAAAGAATCCCCTAAAGGCTGGATAAGTAATGAATATCAGTACCAAGCAGATCTGAGTGTCAAACCTTCCAACTGGAGAGTACCACGCTTCAAGTGGAGACTGACACCCTCAACAATTCGGCCCTGATGGAAGAATGCTCCAATTAATCCCAAACTCGGTCAGGTAATAGATTAGGGCAGTGGGATCCTCCTCCTAAAGTCTCTGACCCAACGTCCAAGGCAAACCTCTCCAACTACAGAATCTTCTAAGAGAGTTGCACCCTCTTGAATAGCTAAATCAAACCCTCCTCAATGGTAAGGCGCGCCCTTGCTGGAAACTCCTCAACAATACGGCCCTGCTGTCTTCTGAAGATCTAGAAGGAAATATGCTGAGAATAGAATGGTGTGGAGGAATATTTCATCCCCAAGACCAAGCTGTGGAAGAAGGTGATTCTTACTTATACTTTTTCCTTATGATTCTCTGTTGAGTTAGGTTAACTCCCAGGGTTAACTTCTATTCTTCTGTTGAGTTATCTTTTACTCCTTTTATCCTTTTTCTTTCTCAATTCAACTTAAAAATATAACTTTAGTCTAGTTGACCTTCCCCCTTAGTGTGAGACTATGACCTAGTGGGGGTGCCCAGGCCACTGAGTCTCCTCATCACCTCTCTAAGAGGTGGGGGACATTATAGTCTCCCCTTCTTGAAATTGCTTTTTCTCAAGCAATTCCAAACCTGGTTCTCTGACCACGTGCTCCTTTTCCCAAGTGGCATCCTCAATGGGTAAATCCTTCCACCTGATCAGGTACTCTTTGATGCTTCGGTTTCTGAGCCTCTTCTCTTGGACTTCCAATATCTCTTCTGGAATTAGAATAAGCTGTCCCTCTTCGTCCATGGGGGGTAATACCTAAATAGGTTTGATGTGTTGGCCGAGGGATTTCTTAAGACAGGAAACATGGAAGATGTTGTGTATTTTGTTGTCCTGTGGAAGCTCCAGCTCATAAGCTACGACCCCTATCTTTTTGCTGACCCGATAGGGTCCAAAGTAACATGGTTGCAGTTTCTTCGCTTCACTTCTTTTAATGGAAGCCTGCCTGTATGGTTGCAATCTCAGATAGACTAAGTCACCAACCTCAAAAGTACGATCAATTCAGTGCTTGCCTGCTTGGACCTTCTGTTGGTTTTGTGCCCTCTGTAAATGATCCTTTAGTTCCCTGAGAATGTCTTGGCTCTGCTCGATCCAATCCTGTACCATAGGTGCCCTACTGTCACCAAACAAAATCTCCACAAACGATAAGGGATCATAGCTATACAAGGCTCAGAATGGTGACATGCCAATGGAAATATGTTGGGTGGTGTTGTAGCAATACTCTCTCAGATGCAACCATCTGGCCCATGCTTTATGTTTCCCCGCCACATAGTTTCGGAGGTAGCCCTCCACCAATTTATTGACTATCTCTGTCTGTCCATCCATCTGAGGCTGATAGATGGTGCTAGGGGTCAAGGCCGTACCAACCAGCCTGAATAACTCCTACCAGAAAGTACTCATAAACCTGCTATCTCTATCGCTGACAATGGTCTTAGGTAGGTCGTGCAACCTGAAAATCTCCCTGAAGAACAGTTCAACCACCTGTGTTGCACTGAAGTTGGTAGCTATGGCGAAGAAATGTGAAAACTTTGTTAACCTGTCCACCACTACAAATATGCAGTCCTTCCCTTGCGTCTTTGGTAGTCCAGTGATGAAATCCATGGATATGCTTTCCCACTTGTGCTCTGGAATGGGCAAGGGTTGCAATAGTCCTGCTGGGTGCGTGTGCTCATCCTTGTTTGCCTGACATGTAGTACACTCTTTGACGTGCTTAATCACATCTTCTTTGAGACCCTTCCAAGATAACCTTTCTCTCACCTGCTTGTATGTCTTGCTGATCCCCTGATGTCCTGCCATTGGTGAGTCATGGCATGCCTGCAATACTTTAGCCTTGAAGGCCGATCCAGGAACCAAGAAGATTCAGTATTTGTAGTATATGAGGTCATTTATAACCTTGAAATATTCATCTTGTACCTATCCGTCCAATAGCTGGCACGTAAACTGATCCTCTACATACTCCATCATCAGATGGTCTTTCCAGTCAATTGTTACCCCTGTTATGGCAAAGATGGATGGCCTCCTAGATAAGGCGTCAGTCGCCATATTGTTCTTCCCCTTGACAAACTCAATATCAAAGTCGTAGGCCTGTATTCTGCTTACCCATTTTTGTTGCCTCTCGTTCAATTCCTTCTGTTCCAATAGATATTTGAGATTGTTATGATCTGACTTGACCACAAACCTGGCACCAACCAAGTATTGCCGGAATTTGTCTAGTGCATGCATGATAGCCAACATTTCTTTGTCATAAATGCTATAGAGTAGTTCGGGACCCCTGAGCTTCCGAATCTCATAGGCAAGAGGGTGCCTCTTTTGCATTAGTACAACCCCTATTCCTTCCCCGGAGGCATCACACTCTAAGATAAAAGGAAGACTGAAATCTGGAAGGGCTAAGACTGGTCACGTACTCATCACTTTCTTCATCTTGTCCATTGCTATTTGAGCCTCCTCGTCCCACTTGAAGGCTCCTTTCTTAGTCAAATCGGTCAAAGGTGCACACAGCTGAGAAAATCCTTTGACAAATTTCCTGTAATACGTGCACATACCCAGGAATCCTCTCAATTAAGTGACTGTCTTAGGAGTAGCCCATTCCATGATGGCTTGTATTTTCTCTTGATGTACCTGTACCCCCTTTGCCTTGATGATGTGTCCTAAATAGAGGATCTTTGTCATTCCAAACTCACCTTTGGACTCCTTAGCATACAATGAATGTTCCTCCATGATTGACAAAATTTGATCCACATGTCTGAGATGCTCCTCCCACGTCTTGCTGTAGATAAGAAAGTCATCAAAACATACCAACAGGTACTTCCTCAGCTGCTTGTTGAACACATGGTTCATACATGATTGGAATGTAGCAGGGGCATTGGTTAAACCAAAGGGCATCACCAAAAACTCATAATGGCCGTAGTGACATCTAAAAGTTGTTTTTGAGATGTCTTCCTCCCTCATCTTGATCTGATGATAACTAGAGCGAAGATCAATCTTTGTGAAGTAGATGGCCCTGTGTAGTTCGTCCAATAGTTCATCAATCCTGGGTATTAGGTACCTGTTTTTTATGGTCTTTTTGTTCAAAGTTCTGAAGTCAATGCAAATTCTCATAGTGCCATCTTTCTTCTTCACCAGCACTACTGAAGAAGCAAAAGGGATGTTGTTGGGCCTGATGTGCCCCATGTCCAGAAGTTCCTTGATGGCCTTCTGTATCTCATCTTTGTACTTCTTGGGGTGTCCGTATGGTGTGGTGATAACTGGTTTGGTCCCTTCCTCTAGCTCAATAATGTGCTCAAACCCCCTATCTGGTGGCACCCCTAGAGGAATAGGCCCAAACACCTTGTGATGCCTGTCAAGGATTTCTTTGATCTCTGGAGTGTAGTGAACCTTTCCCTGTTCATCCATACATGTCACAATCCTGCATTCCACTGCGTATACTATCTCGTCCCTCCGAAAGATGGCCTACATCCTCTTGGCCATGACTACCTTTGTAGCATTCCCTGTCATGCCCCTCAGCACTACCTTTCACCCACCTTCCTCTGTGAATGACATTTCCATTGTTTTGTAGTTGGTGGTGATAGGCCCCAATGTGCTGAGCCACTGAACCCCTAGGATGATGTTGGTGTCCGGGAGGTCCATGACATAGACGTCCTGTATCAGTTTGTCCCTACCCAAGGTAAGCTTCATGCCTAAAATATATCTATCACAGGGCATAGTGCTTCCTCCTGCAACCTCCACTTTGAATCCTTCAAATTCTACTGTGGGTATGTGCCTCCTCTTCAATAATGCTGCACCAATGTAGTTATGGGAAGCTCCTCCATCAATCAAGAACGAAACTCTTTGACCCTGCAAGACCCCCCTTATTCGGAAGGTGTTATACTTGGGTACCCCACTGATAGATGCCAAGGTGGCCATACTATCCTTTCCCATGATCTGTTCCTCCTCTACTACCTCAGTGGTTTCTGCCTCCATGTTTTGTATCTGGCCAATCTCATCTTCTTCTTCATTGTCTGAAGTGACCTCAATGTAGTGCACCTGACCACGTCCCATGCACTTGTGTGATGGGTTCCATGGTTCCTTGCATGTGAAGAAGAGTTGCTTCCTCCTTAGTTCTCTCTTAGTGTTGTCATCTATTCTGCCATGGCCTTTGTCAAAACCCTTAGGGTCACGTCCCCCCTGGTTTATTGGAGGCCTTTGATCTCTTCCACCATTGTTGAGAGGTGATCTGGGTATGAATTTAGGTTTAGCGGCTGGACCCAAATCCCTCGTCTTCCAAATGGCCTCTTGTAGGCTGGTAGGCTTGAAGGCCTTTACCCAACCCTTCAAAGGTTCCATCAACCCTTCTGTGAAAAGCATCATGAGCCTGGTCGGGGACATATCTTACACCATCACTACCAACCTCTGGAATTCATCAATGTATGATTCAGCCGTACCCGTTTGCTTGAGTTGGGTAAGCTCCCGAAAATGTAACTCAGGATCTCCTTCATCAAATCTATCAATGAGCCTCTGAGTGAATTCTGTATAGGACATAGTCTGATTGTGGCCAAGTGTGGTGAGTCCGTGATATCACCAGTCATGAGCCTTTCCATCCAAGTACATAGTGGAAAACTTAATGGCCTCCATCTCCCTCATGGGGTTGAGCTGTAAGTAGGTATCCATCTTTTGTACTCAAGACTGTGCTGTCATCTTGGCCGTACCGTCAAAGTATGGAATCTCTATCTTCCCTGCTCTACATTCAAACTCAAAACTACCCCTATGGTTTGTCCTAGGTTGATTTCTGAACCTGAGTTGGCAATACTGATCTAGGGACATCTGTCTTTGGACCTTCATATCCAAACTATATTATTCTTCGGTACTCCTTGCCATTTGTTCCACAAATTCTTCTACCTGTTCTTGTTGCCCTTGCTCATCTGTGAACATGGGCATGCAGGGTATAGGGTTAGCTCTGCTAACTGAATGTCTACCAAGATGATCATCTGTGAACGTAGGTATGTATCGTCTCTGATTCACCCTGCTACCCATATGACCCTAGCCCGTTTCTCCATCCATACTTCCTTCGGATCTAACTACTTTCTCCGGATTATATCTGATCTCCTCATGGATTTCCCCGAATCCACCATCCTCCTTATTCACATACATATCAGGGTTCTTCCCTTGATGGGTCACTTGCATTAGAAGTTCATTTAGCTTGGATTGATTCTTGTTCATTATCTGCAGGTTCTCGTCAACCCTCTTCAAAGTTTCAGAGAGTTCGGCCTGTCCCCTTCTACTGGTTTCATGATACTCGCCCAAGTGTTGGACCAATGTGCTTTCCGTGCGGTTGACGGATTGATAGAACTTATCAAACTCGGTTGCTATGAGAGACAATCCTAAAGGCTCGTGGTCATCCCCTGACCCTTCCATTTCGACCTCTATTTCACTGCTTGATTTCTTCTTTCGACCCATAAAAATACTATTGTACCTCTGCATGCGTCGATCCCTCCACAGGTTTGGAGGATCAAAGCTCTGATACCACTGTAATGATCCCAAGCCAAATTCTGGCTTGGAATCACTAACTACCACTGATTTGTCAATGTGTAGATGTTTATTGAGTTATTAAGTGCATACAAGATTCATTTAACACATGAAGATAATCAAACATTCAAGATATAGAAGCACAAGCAAAGATCTGACCCTTTTATTATAAGCAATGTAGGATCAATAAAATAGGTGGCCGATCTGGCATAAACCTCAGATGGCCATACAAACAATAGATAGGAGCTTCTACAAAATGATCACGTCTATACAAAGAAGCCCTTGAAGGCTGGATAAGTAATGAATATCAGTACCAAGCAGATCTGAGTGTCAAACCTTCCAACTGGAGAGTACCATGCTCCAAGTGGAGACTGACACCCTCAACAATTCGGCCCTAATGGAAGAATGCTCCAATTAAGCCCAAACTCGGTTAGGTAATAGATCAGGGCAGTGGGATCCTCCTCCTGAAGTCTCTGACCCAACGTCCAAGGCAAACCTCTCCAACTGCGGAATATTCTAAGAGAGTTGCGCCCTCCTGAATAGCTAAACCGAACCCTCCTCAATGGTAAGGCGTGCCCTTGCTGGAAACTCCTCAACAATACGACCCTGCTGTCTTCTGAAGCTCTAGAAGGAAATATGCTTAGAATAGAATGGTGTGGAGGAATATTTCATCCCCGAGACCAAGCTGTGGAACAAGGTGAGTGGATATTTCACCACTAAGTTGCTCACAAGGGTTTGTACAGCAAACCCCGAACTGAATGCTCAAGAGCACTAACAAGAAATATACCAAGATCATAATGAATAATAGGTGCACCCCAGCCTCTTACTTATACTTTTTCTTTATGATTCTCTGTTGAGTTAGGTTAACTCCCAGGGTTAACTTCTATTCTTCTGTTGAGTTATCTTTTACTCCTTTTATCCTTTTTCTTTCTCGAGTCAACTTAAAAATATAACTTTAGTCTAGTTGACCTTCCCCCTCAGTGTGAGACTATGACCTAGTGGGGGTGACCAGGCCACTGAGTCTCCTCATCGCCTCTCTAAGAAGTGGGGGACATTACAATGGACTAAATTACTGATGGAATGGAATAAAATGTAGTATAAACCCTTACAGTTAATCATATACTTTGAGTAAAATTCATGTGTATCGTAATCGTGAATGGAACTCAATGATGAAATTATACTAGAGGATATATCTAGGTTAAATGAAGTCAATCCTATTTTACCAGTGCAGACATATGATTTATGTACATATAGATAATCAATTAAAGGAAATAAATTAGACTGTACAAATGCAAAATAAAGTACTAAAAGTATACTTGAACTTTAAATATATATATGACAGGAATATACTTATATATATAGATGTGTACATATAAAGAGTGGTTGTACATAGCCTTTCATAACTATTTAAAAATCTAACGAATCATCCATCCATGATGGAAAAAATTAGAAAACTTGAATAAATATTCTATCTTTATCACTGTGACAGTAGTATAAGAATTGTACAGATCAAATATCTCACAAAATGAAGAGATTGTTTTGATATACGATAATGCAGGGGTGAAATTCATTAAATAAAGACACATGAAATATGTTCTAACTTACAAAATCGGACTAGTAGAAAAATAATATACATTCACCCCCTACAAGCGATATGACTTGCAACTATCAAACAATGAGAATCATATTTGAAATTCTGGAGTTTATTTTCTGTTAATCTCTTTAAAAGCGCTTACAGAGATAAATGATCATATTTCTATAAGAGCTTGGAATATATATTTTCCATGAAAATAATACCCTAGGGAAAAAATCACATTATTTCCTTGTATCTACGAGAACATTATTAAGCACAGTATTTAGAACCCAAACACCTTTTTTGGCATTCAGAGTAATCTTGAATCCAAGAGACCTTGAGTGAAGAAAATTCCTACAAGGAAAACACAAATCTATAATTAATAACAATATTACTTTCATGAAGAGGATAACTACCAGAATGATTTAGAAAATGAAATTACCACATGTCTAAGTCACGAGTTTCACTTAACTTGCAATTCTAGGGACTGAAGTTGTCCTTCATTTCGTGGCATTGTCGACGTTCATCCATAATCCCGAAGGGGGAAGTGGATCAAGGTATTCCTGATGGGTACCCTCGCAACAACATGGCCCCATCATTAGATTTGGTAACCGAAATTGTCTCATTCGAGCTTTCAAGAATTAAATCAACAACCGATCAAGAACTACATAACCGACTTCCGAGAGGTCACATAATATACCCATGCCAAATATCATAATCAAAGTTTAAATGTATATAGAATACTATATGATGAAGGAAATGAATTATTCCAAGTTTAATATATAGTTAAACATCATGCGTTGAAAGATACACATACAAATAACAGTATCCGTTGAAGGAGAAACGTTAATTTCGAGGTTAGTTATAGCCTTAAATATACTGCATACTCAGTGGACACGCATTTAACAAGTTTACTCAGCGTGTAGAATTCCCATCTTATATAGATATATATATGTGCCAAAGGACAGTATAATAATCAGTTAAAAAGAAAATACATGCACATGATTCAACTAGTGGGTCTTGAAAGAACCTACAGAGCGGTGGCTTCCAAAGAAAAACTTAGCATAGTAAATGACCTATAGATATAAGGGAATGCCATAACGCCCTGTTGAAATCGAATTGTCCTTACTAAACATAATGGGATATTCAATGCAGAGTATGGGACCCCGAAGTACATACCAAAAGGATATTTATACAGTCGCAAGAACTCACATTTGTGTCACACTGTACAAGATAATGGTAACCATTATAGGATTTATCGAGGAACGAAGACAAACCCCAATATAGAACTTACCAGTCTACGCTATTTTTTTTACATAGTAAAAGGGAAACGACTGAGAAAGAGACTTATTCGCATTCGCAATGCTCTCCCTAAGTCAAGATAAAATAAACCAACCCAGATGACATGGCTGTCTAGTCAGTAGAAAACTAGAACAGTGAGGGGTTATCTTCATAAGGGATCGAACCCTAAGTTAACTAGATTAAAAAGAAAATAGTCTTATCCAGAGTCTGAATAGTAGTATTTCGAAAGTTACAGAACAACGAAGACGAGAAACCCAATCAACAAAGTATCAAGTAATCACAGGAGCAATAAAAATGCGTTTGACATTTTCTACACCTTACATTTAATGTTGGTAATGGAGTTCGAGTAACATACCAGGTATGAGGGTGAATCAAAGGGAAGTGTAATGAATCTTCTCCTACAAGGAACAAGAGTCTCCCCATCTCTAGAGTCATATGCTAAGTATAGTTGCAGGGTTCTTTGCAAAGGCGTTCTCTTCTGAGGTTGCAAAACACAAGAAGAGATTGAACAATAGTTTCGGGAGGACCCATTTTCCTGTGAAATTAATGGTGGGAACTACACACTCTGCCTGAATCATGTGACTAGGGAAAGCTGAAGAAACTTAGTGGGCATGCAATTCAAACCATGGGACAAAGGAATGTGCCACAGTGGAAATTCAATGTCACAGAAAGATAAAATTAAGGCATGACAATCACTCTCCTGTGGTCCTTGTCAACATTTATGGCGAGGGAATGATAGTCCAGTTAGGGTACAGTTTAGTTTTCTGGAATGTCGGTCTTCATTTCCTAGCTCTTGTATATACTGGATCGTGGATCCTCAGCCCAGACTTAGTCACCTTGAAGCTGTTATTTAGTTAGGGACGAGTAGTGTATGCCAACTAGGAACACTAACCACCTAAGTTTTAATGCCATGTGCACTGAGGACAGGGTAATAATGACTACATGTAAATAGGGACATTTCCCACATGCGAACTGGAGTGGCCCTACCTTACCTTTGATCGTTGTGTGTTCACATTCTAATAAACAAGTTTATGATATGTTACGAGAGTCCATTCGAATTGGAATGTAAGATCTAAGGAACACCCTATATTCTTTTATGAACGTTCTATACATATGAAATAGAAAGTCTAACATGTATGTACATATATAGTCATGCTATGTAAATAGAAGAGAACTATCAAGGTGTATGTATATTATATATATAAAGGTTTTATACTAGTACTCTTAAGTTCCAAATGAACAAATGGTTAGTTAACTTAGGATTACTAGTTCACCTGTATTATGAATAGGGCTGAGACAACCATAGTTGAATGCTTATAAATTTACTTGCAACCATAACAGGGAATTAATATGTGTATGTTGTAGTATAGTGAATGAACACCTAAAGGGTTAGAATGACAAATGATCAACTCCAAGGACCTTAATAAATAAATAAAATTAATTGGAAATTTTGGGGAACATTACAGTTTCCTCCTTGCCTGGGACTTGCACTACCTCCATGTTCGCCTTTGTTTCTTGGAGTTTTTGTGTTCTCCTTAGTTGTGTGTTCCCTCACATATTTATCTTTCGTCTTTTCCATCCCTCCTTCTTCCCCTTGGTTGGGCCTGCCCCTTCCTTATGTTCTAGGACTGGCTTTCGGGTTGCTTCCTGTTGGGGCCTTGCCTTGTCTTCTGTTTCCTTTGTCTTTGTGATTTGGCTTCACAAAACCATCCTCATCCTACTATAGCGTGGTGTTTTCTGCTTCTTGTTATTTGTTAAGAGAGCATTCTTTTAGTAGGTGTCCATGTTCATGACATTTTCTGCATTGAAATTGGATTTGCTCATAGTCTATGCTTTGTATCCATTCCTCATCCCTAAACTCCAGGATTATGGCTTCCGAGAGCACCCCCGAAACATCCATCTCGATGCAGATCCTTGCGTAGGATGTATATCTGCCTCTTATATTAGCTTCCGATGTCTTGACATATTTTCCAAGCATGTTCCCTATGGCTTCGAAGGTGGATGGTAGCCAGTAGTCTAGCGGGAAGGAGTAAAGCCTTAGCCGGACTGGGACACTTTTAAAGGTGTCTTTCTCTAGGGATAAATATTCCTTCCATGGATGAATGTACAGTCCCGATGAGGCGTGGAAATATGCCCCCCCCCCTCAAATACTTTATCCCTATCCTCCAGGTTCATAAAGACCATGGTGAAGAATCCTTACGAGCCCAAGTGGAGTTCCACTTCTCCACTTGGCTTCCAATGGTATTTTATCCAGTTGCGCAATTTTTTTCTATGGGCCACAGGCCCATGAATTTGGAGATCAGTGCATGCGTCTTCAGATGATCCTAGAAGAGTTGTGTTTGGGGGTCTTCCACTATAACCTTGGGTATCAATGTTATTTTAGGTTTGCATGAGTTGCGCCCCTCTACCCCATTGGGGTTCGTCGTTGCTTGCGTGCTTCTTTGGGATTCTCTGGCTCCTTTCCCCACATGATCATCTTTTTCTTGGTTTCCCTCTTGGTTCTTTTCCGATCCCGATCCCGGGGTACCTGTCAGAGGTTCTTTGAAACCGCCACCTCGTGGGCCTTTCCCTCTGTCCACCACTACCTACTTGTATGAGGGGGTTGCATTCCTTCCCCCTTTGGTGATCATACTAGCCACTACTGAGACCGCGACTGTCAAACCCTAGCTTGAAAATTTCTCCAGAGCCGCACCTTCCAAAGCCATCCAAAAGTATATGTTATGAATGCAATCTTTTCGTCTTTGTTCAAGTTGATTTGAGATTCTTGATTATAACTCTACAGAATTATTAAAAGCTAATTATGCTTTGTTTTTTAAACGCTAATTATACTTTGTTTTTCCTTACTTCGATCACATATATAATTAACTTTTATAAAGTATTTGAATGACTAATAAAATTTTGAAAACTAATTGTGTTTTGTTTCTTCTTATTATTTTCAAAGACAAAATATATATTATGAATGCAATAATTGTGTTTTGTTTCTTCTTATTATTTTCAAAGCCAAAATATATGTTATGAATGCAATCTTTTCGTCTTTGTTCAAGTTGATTTGAGATTCTTGATTCCTATTATAACTATAGAATTCCTAAAAGCTAAGTATGCTTTGTTTCACCTTACTTCTGTCACATATATAATTAGCTTTGTTTCTCCTTACTTTTGTCACATATATAATTAGCTTTGTTTCTCCTTGCTTTTGTGAAATACAAAATATATGTGATGATTGTCTTTTCCTTTATGAATATACCAAATTCCTCAACGAATAATCAGAAAATGCAATTCTTCTTAGTTGATAATAATCATAGCATGATTTCCATGATTAAAATTGTAAGGGAAGTTGGTTTGTCGTGTGAGATTATGGTTGTTTATGTTTAAATTGTGATTAGGAAAATGACATGAAAAAGGAAATGAATGAGCTGGTGAGTTTAAAATTGACAGCTATCAACCGTGATAAGGGAGTTTTCCATTGTTGCTTTTCAGTGTTGTCAGCGGTGTTAACGATAATTTCAATGTCTTTTCAAAATGTGAAGTTTAACTGTTTTGCTTACCATACAATTTATATTTTACAAATTCTATGATTTAAAAAAATTTGTATGATAAAAAATGAATAAAGTTGTTTTTGTAAATATTGGAATATAATATCGAACATTCTAGATGTACCCAACACCACGGAACTACAGAAATTCCTAACCCTAGCTTATCTGCATACAGCAAATATGTAAGTGGGTGGTTGCCATTCTATCAGGAACGGGTAGAAAATCCTGTCAAAGCCTTTTGATCCGAGTTCATTGTAGCAGTCAAAAGTCATATTATTACTTAAAAAAACCCTGCTTATGGTTTTCAGGGATATTGTGTTCAAAAAAGAGGTTGACCAAGAGTGGGACGGTTTCATAACTGAGTGAGAATTCCGGAAGGCGCCTGATGAAGTTTGTACAAAACGCAAATTTTCCAGCTACTTTCATCGGTATTGGGCAAAGCAAAATTTCGATCGACGGAAACTGGTGAGTTTTGCATAATTTTTATATGGGCAGAGAAGTGATGGCTGCATTTCGGTAAAGTAAGGTATGATTACATTTCGGTGAAGCTTCGACATTTAACAATGGCAGCTGTTGACTTGGAAACCTCTAGCATATGGATGTGGATGCTTCTATTGACAGTTTCGAGATCGTGATAATTGCTTGAATGATTGTTTAGTGGGTGTCTATCTCTTTAGAGGATAAAATTTTGCGGAATTTTGCGGCGGCATAGTCATCTTCACGTGATTCCTGGTTATGCGTGTAACGTTTCGTCCAGATGATACAACGATAGGCTGATACTAACTTCTCGCAGTTACCGGGAAGACAATGATTGATGGAGTCAGCTTGAAAAAAGAACCTCTCAATTGCCAGAGTAATATTGATTAATAGTTTAATATCTTATCTTAGCTTCCTTTGCATGTAAAACCATCATTTTAGAGCCGTAATGTCCCAAGTAGATGTCCTCTGTGATGTGATTATGTGAAAGCTACGGAAAGATCTGCACAATTATATGTTATATTCTTTGATTTCAGAGTGATATATGTTTCTTGTTGTACTTAGTGTTGTATTATGGTAAATATTATTCTGATTTTTTAACCAGGGATGGTTACCAATCCGAATCAAATGGATAACTCAAGCTGGATTTTCTTACCAGGAATGGGTACCAATCCGAATCAAATGGATAACTCAAGCTGGATTTTCTTACCAGGAATGGGTACCAATCCAAATCAAATGGATAACTCAGGCTGATATTTTGACCAGGGATTGTTATCAATCCGAATCAAATGGATAACTCCGGCTAATTTTTGGACCAGGAATGGTGACCAAAGTGATTCAAATGGATAACTCAAGCTGGGTTTTTTACAAGGGATAGTTACCAATCCGAACCAAATGGATATCTCAAGCTGATTTTGAGACTGGATTTTACCATCTTTCTAAGAAAGAGAGATACTCTTCTTAAAAAGCGTATCCTATGTGACGTGATTATGTGAAAGCTAGGGAAAAATCTGCATATATAATTATATGCTATATTATTTGTTTCTAGTGTGATATATGTGTCTGGGAAGAATTGATACATAATGTAAAATCTGAAAAAAGTGAAAGATATAAAATGGTATTTAAACAATTTATTTGATAATTGCAAAATGTAAAATATGAAAAAAAGAAACATATAAAATGGTATTTAAACAATTTATTTGATAATTGGATATGGTAAAAAAATTATAAATTTTTATTTAGTTAGTTATAATTATTTTTACAAGTTTTTTAATTAAAAAATGTTAAAATAAAAAACAACCATATGTTTTAATAATATATTAGTTTTCGAAATTGCTCTGCTAGGATTTGACCTAGTGCTTTCGACTCTAGCTAGGGTTTGAGTGGGAGGTCTCACTGCTGCTCTTTGTCACCACTGCAGGTGGGGCAATCATGATCCCAAATGAGGGAGGGCCACGAGGTACCTCCTACTGTCAAGTGGTGTTGCAGGATCCACTAGGAGGAGGATTCCGTTGGCCTGCCTTCGAACCATTGCCAGACCAACACTCACACATTTTCTTCGAGGGGGATCCCAAGGCTAAGGAAATGGAAATCGGCTCTAGACCAACAAAATCCAATGCAACACGCCCATGGGCACCGAGGAAGTGAAAACCGGAGGCACCTTCAACACCAAAATATGTCATTAGCACACCTAGAATTGATGAAAAAAAGAAATACGCGAGGGACTAGGCGTTGGTAGGAAAATTTCTAGGTCTGTGGCCCTTTGAATGTAAGCTCATCAAGTGGATTCATAAATGGTGGAATCCCAAAGGATATTATGATGTGCAAATAAGCTCCAAGGGTATTTTACCATCATTTTTCATAACTTGGAGAACCACAATCGCGTATTTGATGGAGGACCATATTTCTTCAACTCTGTCGGTCTCTTTCTGTGCTTCTGGATAGAGAAGTCCAGCCATGAAAAAGAAGAATTTGCGCATAAACTAGTCTGGATACACCTATGATCTCTCCCGCGGGAGTTTTGGTTAGAGGTGATTCTGGCCAACATTGGCAACACCATAGGAATCTATGTAAAATCCTGAGAGGAAACCAAGAAAAATAGGTACACCTCCTATGTGCGCATCTGTGTCTACCTCAACATAGCTAAGCCTCTCCTAGGCTCCATTTCTATGGAACACCATGATGAGGACTGGTCTCAAACTATTGATTACGTACATATACCTTTCAAATGTCAAAAATGCCATGAGCATGGACATTTTTTCAGGGACTTCCCTCTGAATGCGACAACCAAAAGTGATAATCCTGAAACCACTAAAGCAAAAGATGGTTTTACCCAGGTAGGGGGGCGACAACACCATACTGCAAAGAAAACAATGCCGATGGTAAACAAGGAAGTCCCAACTGCAAACTCCTTTGACGCCCTCAAGAACATCCCTAAAGACATGGATGCACCTAACATACCCCAAAAGGAAATTGCTACCCACAACAAAGAAAAAGATAATCTCCCAAATACCTCAGTTCTGGAGCAGATCCAACCTTCCTCCTAATCCTTCCCAAAAGAGGGAGAAGCTTCTAAACCAAAGGAAGGAGAAACCAAAATTGATCTAGATGAACATGATCTCATCATAATAGATCTGGAAAATATAGAGAAGGCCTACCGCAAGAAGGAACTGTACACCATTCCCCTAGATCAGTTATACAAAGTTCATAAAGTATTTATCAACTTCTCGACGGGTTCAACGGCCATATCCAACATAGTTTTGGGCATTCAATGCATTCAACACATAGACCAACACAAATATCAAAAGGACGAGAAGAAAAGAGGAAGAAATTCTACCCAGAAGCTCATACACGAAATCAGTAACTTCATGCTCAACTTAGGTCAAATACAAATACACTGTTGACGATTAAAATCGCAATGAGAATTTCTCCCGCAAAGTATTTCTAAAGTGTATTATTTAAACTATGTTAATGATATATAATACTAGTAGGTGGGACTCCCTTGTAGAATTGAGGATCAGAGATAATCTTATCACAAATTTTATGTTGTTGTTTCGATGCTTCTTATAGGGTTCTACATGATTGATGATGAAATATTGGTTTTGTTTGCGACATAATGACAGATGGATAATGCATTTGATGTGTTGATTTCATGATTGTAAGCTCTGAAATCCCATGTATGAGTGGCATATATTTATTGTTGTTACTTTTTCTATTATCGCCATGATTCATTACCTGTCAACACTTGAACAAGGCACATGTTAGTAATAACAAGAAACAAGCAATGTAAAGAGACTTGTGAAAAAAATCCAAGAAGAGGGAACTATGCTATATTATGCTATGCTATGTGCAAATAAAATAAAAGGAATTAATGTTAGTCCTAACTAGCAATGCTAGTGGCTATATGATTATATTGATTTATATTGGGCACATTTGATATTTGTTATAGTATGGTTTTGGAAATGGATAATGTGGATTGGGGTGGCACCATTGGCAAGCAATAGGTGCAAGGTTTGATGCATGGAATTAATGGCATGGATTAATGTTATGGTTTTGGATGGTTGTCATGTACTATGAAATTGAATGAAATGAAGGATCGAAGCGACGTGCAGTAAATGCAGGTCACTCCAAAATTCTTCCATTGGGCCGTCACCCTAGCATTGTTATTGTTCATTTTGGTTTTGCTGTGGTTAAGCCCCGAGATTCAGGTGTGGAAGGAACTGCTCAACCAACTTGCATTTTTGAGGCCATTGGTTACATGTATGGTTATTTTAGCCCATCCATGAATTTTCTTTGTGTATGAAATGAACATTGGCTCTGTAATGTGTTGGTTTGCATTTTCTTGAGACTGACAATTGTGTAAACACGTGGTGTTTTCTCTGGAATGACTTTTTGTGTTATTCGTTGCAAATGGAAAAATCGATGGTTGAAATTGTGATTTCATTGGCTTTTTTGTGTGGTGGAAACTGTGATGGCTCTCTGTTGTCTTTATGGGTATTTTGTTGGAGGGTTTCACTTTGTTTAGCCTTGTTGGCTGCATCCTCACTATTATTGGTAACCACACCCGGTTGTATTTGGTGCTATGGGCTTGTTGTGTATGTTTCGAACCACCTTTTGGTCACTATATGTCTTATTCACCTGGTTGTGGGCTTATTTTGCGGTATTGGCATCAACATAGTTGGTTATGGGGTGGCCATTATTCCAAGAATTATGCTTTAGGGTTGTTGTCAGTACTTGGGGTTTGCATTTCCATTGGCATTTTTATAGGTGGTTCGACTCTTGAGAAGAGCGCAAGGGTTATGACTCCACGCGTTATTGTTATTGGTTAATCTCAAGTGAGAAATCTCCGATCCTCTGCATCGTGGACTACCTTACCTGGTGTTGAACTGTCATCCTATTTTACAAAGCTAAGGGTTCTAAGGATTGTGGTTCCACCGTGCTTGTCTCAAAGGTTCTCACTTACTGTTGATATGGGCGACCTTGAGTCTCCCTATGTTGGTGACCGAGCGAACCCTTGATTATTTCTTATGTTCATTAGTTACAGAGCCCGGTTTTGATAAACTAAACCAGTTGCACTCTTTTGGGTATCTTGTTGACTTTCATAAGTTGGTTGAGTAGTATTGACAATGGCTTTGATTATTGGCTCGTCTCTGTTTGATTGGGTTGATTGGAGAGTTTTACTTGGAAATAATAATGGGTATAGAGTCGTTGCATCCTTTTGTTGTGATGGTTGAATCAATAACTCAACATTATTATAAATTGATTGATTGGGAAATGTACAGTCATAGAGATTCCTCTTTTTGTTATTCGTTGGTCTATGTGTTCCTACAACGTGGTATAAATTGAAGCTTGTGGCTGTTGTGTGTTTAATTTGTCTTGATCGAGATTATTGCAAGTTGAAGAGTTGATGATTGTGACTTGGCTTTCTACTGTGTATGATTTATGGAGACATCGTGCATCCATTTGTTTTATTGCACCATAAGATATGAGGCACAAGGTCTTGGTAGTCTGGTTTCATTGCAAATTTAATGGTTCATATTGTCAAAAGAATGGAATCATGCATGTTTTAAAAGAGTATGTTCCACTCAGGAAAGACCTGTGTCTATGTTTGATTTAAGAAATTACAATTATGGGCAATTGTTGATATTTTTATATGTTGAACATAGTTGAAGCAATATGACAGTGTGTTCTTTGGATTTTGTTTTAAGTATAACACGGAAGGAAATGAAAAGAAACAAAATTCTTTTAACAATATGGGTGAAAGTCATGACGATTCTGAGTATGATTATACACTATGTTAATTGAATTTAAAAAAAAAAATTGGATGTGGGATAGTGAACAAGTTTAAACATAGAGTAATTATTTAATTGGTCACAATAATTGTTTGATTGGCTTTGGATCGTTTGCATTAAATACATAATTGTTTTATGGATTAATTAATTGATTTTATGAACAATATTCATTTTTTTTTCTCTACCATTATTTCACTTTTTTTGCACATTACAATTCCCCTCACCTTCCCATATTCACAATCTACTCCCTGTTCTTAAAATTTAATTATAGTGAAGAAAAATTATGTATTATGACAGTTAAAGGATTGCAAAAATAAATTACAGTGATATATTCTTTTGGTTTACTTTACAGTTGATTGTTTGATGTTTGTGAGAAATAATCGTGATACTTTCCCCCTCATTTTAATTTTTTTTTGCTCATTAAAATCCATCACATATCCCAGAACCCTTTTTCACCCCCTGCTCATTGAAAACTATTAAACGATTTGTATGGATGGGATTGCATGAGTCTGATATATTGCTGAGCCAAATTTTATTTCATATTTAAAAGATTTGTCATGTATGGTTGTTAAAGAAACCATTTTCTAATCAATAATGCATACATGAATGAGATTTTTAAGCAGAGGTAGCCATGGTCAGGGTAGACAAGGAAGAAGAAATTGGAACAGGGCCCCTAGAAGGCCAAGATTCTCTATACACTTTGATGCAGAATCGCAAGATTTAGGCCAATGATTTCAAGTTGGATTTTTTAATTGGATTGGGAAAGGAGTGGTCTAACCCAGGCTTGAAAGGCCCCCCTTCCAAGACCCATAGGTAGTTTGTATCCCAGTGCCTCCTCATGTCTCAATGCAACCTGAAGTCCCTGAAAACGATAGATGGCAGGAGATTGTCCACCTGGTAGTATTCGAACATCGTGGCTAGCCTAAATTGTATCTACCTACTCCTCCACTTGTTAATCAAATTGTCCAAGATGCCCCTATCCTTTCACTAGTACATTCTTCTCATGAAAGCAAAAGGTTAAAAACCAAGGCCCACCATGCTCTTGACAAAGGAAAAGCCACTTCTTTCCCCTCCTCACCCTCAAATACCTTTTCCAAATCCATGTCCTCTCGCATGCATTTGAGAGATGATTTCTCTCTTGTGATTAGTGATATTATGCCTAAAGGATCCACACAGCCTAAGGAAAATTCAGAGAGATCAAAAGGTGACAACAACAACAAGGGAAAGATTTATTCCTAGAGTGGAAAATATGGATTTTACGTGTTTTTACTTATTCATTGTTGAGAACATTTGACTTCTGAAATTTTGGACAACACACTATTTTTTGGATATATGGGTAATATATTTTTGGAAATAATTTCAATTATCATTCATATAAAATGTAAAAATATGAAAGTGATGATGGGATTCACAAGGAGGGATGTTTTGATTGATTAACTAGTTATGTCATGATTGTTAAATAACTAAAGGGAGTCACAAGGGGTCCTACCTACTAGTTATTATTTATTAAGAACCCTTATTATGATTTTATTACTTCCCCCCTTAACTAAAAAATTGGTTGAGTTTTAGTTAACTTAACTAAAAAAGTAGTTCAACTACATCAACCAATTCTAATTTGCTTATTTAGGAAAAAGGAAAAGGAGGAACAAGAGGAGAACAGAAGGAGAAGCATACTAAGGTCTGGTCTTTGAGTTTTGTTGAGATAATTCAGTTTTCATTCATTCTTCAATTCATTGGAAGCATAATTCTCTTTTATGATAGCAGGTTCCTATTGTAGACAACAAGATTCAGGGTTGAATTACATCATTCAGACACTTTTTTTCAGAGGTATTGATCTGTCTTTGATAGTATCTGTAGACTTGTCTGTTTGTGAATTAAATTTCATGACTGACAAAGGCTATTGTGCAGAGTCGAGTGGGCAACAATCTATGGCAAGTTGATCCAACTTTTAAAGTATAGTTTTTTACTTTCTATCAGAAGTCTTTTTGTATGTTTCATCGGGGACATCTAAGTTTGACTTTGGTCCAAAAATTCTTTAGGAAATTTTGTAAAGAGAACGATTCTTTTGATGATTGGAATGAAATAAATGTTTTATTTATGTCTCATCTATTTTGATTATTGACTTGGTATCTTTACTACTATCTCTATATTTATTTCAACATCTATTATGTTCAGAAAATTACATAAATAATGAATTTTCCAACAAGCTTTTATTTATAAAAAAACCATCCTAACCAATTGTAACCAATCCTTGTGAATTATGATACAGTTTTGGTGGCTATAAACATAGGGTGATATTCCCGTTTATCTTTCTTTAGCCAAGCAGGATCTGAAAATGTTTGAGTAAGATTATTTCATATATTTTCCTCAACATACACCTCATATATGACACCTTTCCCCCCCTTCCCTCTCCCTCCTCATCATGAATCTAATATTTTGGAATATATGGGGTCTCAACGATCATATTAAGTAGAGGCTTCTATGGGAGCGAATCATAGGAGAACAACCTGGCATTCTTCTACTTCAAAAAACAAAATGTGCAGGGGAGGAAATGAATCAAATTCTCTCTAGATGTTGGAAACAAGGACAAATGATGACCATTTACACTAGAGGCACAACCAACAACCTTTCCATTCTATGGAATTCTCTCTCTGTAATCATGAGCAATTTCTTTTCAACCCGTTGGACAATCTCCCCGGAATATTGACTTATTGTATCTAATCAACCCGACATCCTCACATGTCTATGGGCCAACTATGCAAGGGGAAAATTTAAACTTCATTCAACACTTGGAGAGGGTGACCACTCTCATCAATGCTCATATATGGATATTGGGTGGAGATTTCAATATGGTCTGCAACCTTGAGGAAAAAAAGGGGGGAATCTGTAGATTAGACCAGGAAAGTGGGTTCTTTCTAGATCTAATAGACAAGTAGGGTCTCGTTGATTTAAAAACCCAAAATGGGCTCTATACTTGGTCAAATAGGTGATCGAGCTCCCAACATGTGGCTTGCAGACTTGACCGATTCCTAGTCTCATATCTCCTCCTTATGGATGGTCTCTTCACTAATGCAAACATTTTGGACACAATGGGCTCTGACCATTGGCCCATTCAACTAATAATTGATATCATAGGTTCTCCTGGCAGAAATCCCTTTAGATTTGAGAAGTTTGGCTTACCCATCTAGAATTCCAAGCCATGGCCCAGAATTGGTGGAATGATTCTGCAATCCCTCATGGCTAAAAAATTTATCATTTTCAGTAGCGGCTTAAGAACTTAAAACAAAGACTTATGATTTGGAATAAAAAGAACTTCGGTCACATCTCCAAGGCACAAAAAAATTTAACCCACCACATGAACCTCCTCCAGACATAGATCAGGAATCATGGCTTCATGAAGGAACTCAAGGAACAAGAGAACCTTATAAAACAACAATTGGAGGAAAGGCTCTCTCAAAATTAAGTCTTGTGGAGGACGAAGTCTTGCATGCAATGGCTCAAGGAGGGAGAACACAACACAAAATTCTTTCACTAGTCAACAATCCAGAGGAAACACACTAATCATATCACTCAACTGGTCACAAAGCAAGGAAAAATCCTCCAAGCCCATGAATATCTGGGACAAGAATTTGTTTCTTATTACCAAAACCTACTAGATGAGCCCCATGAGGACAAATCTACAGACATCAACAAGATCACTCAGAATATTACACTTCTCATTACCTAGGAGAAGAATGATTCCTTGACAAAACCCATCACAATTGAATAAGTTGACCTGGCTCTGCAGGACACCCCTGAAGGCAAATCCCCAGGCCCCGACGACTTTACGACATACTTCTTCCATTTTTTCTGGCCCATGGTTTGGGAGGAAGTATGGGAGCTCATAGAGGACTCAAGGACATAAGTTCAAGTGCTCCCTGCTCTCAATACAACCTTCCTGACCCTCATGCCCAAGGAATAATATGTTAATTATCCCAAGAAATTCAGACCCATAACTCTTTGTAATATGATCTACAAGTTGCTAACTAAATTCATCGCTAGGCACCTCAAACCTAGTCTTTCATTCATCATCTCTCCCAAGTAGTCAGGATACGTTGTAGGAAGACAAATTCCCGACAATGTTCTTCTCACCCATGAAGTAATCAATTCTCTTCAGGCCATAGGAAATCCAAGTATGTTACTAAATCTTGATCTATCTAAATCTTTTGGTAAAATAAGTTGGGTTTACATGAAGGTTATTCTTCTTGCTTTTGGCTTTGCACAAGATTGGGTCATTTGGATTCCCAACCTCACCTTTTCCGCTTTCTTCTTTATCTTGATCAATGGCGTCCCCTCCCGACCCTTCTCACCCACTCATGGAATATGACAAGGGAACCCTCTATCCCCCTTCCACTTCATAATTATGGCAGAAGGCCTCAACCGCTCCATCAAAGCCTCCATTGTAGATAAATATTTAGCTAGTTTACCTATTCATGGTTTAGACCCTCCCATCTCCCATAGCCAGTTTTTTGATGACATCTTAATGATGGTCTCCCCGACCATTCGTGAGGCCCAACGAATCCTCAAAATTCTCAATACCTTCTCTGCAAGCTCTTGAATGGACATTAATCGAGCAAAATCTCAACTCTTCTTTTTTAATACCCCAATCCAAGTTTAGTGCCATATCACCAACTTACTGGGCTTCACTTGCAGCTGCCTTCCGTCCAAGTACTTGGGTATCCCGCTTATCAAAAAGTCCCTCCGAAACAACTCTTGGAGGGACTCCTTTCCTCAATAAGGAAAATGCTCTCCTCATGGAATTTTCACTCCTTCAACTTACCCAATCGCCTCATCCTCCTCAAATAGGTTCTTCAATCCTTTCCTATTTATTCCTTCTTAGCTCTGGCAACCCCCAACTTCATTCTAACATCCATCAAATCACCACAGAGAAAATTTCTTGGGGCAGGAACAAAAAATGAGAAAAATATAGCCCTCATCAGCTGGGAAAAAATATGTAGACCAAAATCCATGGGAGGGCTTGGTTTGCACGACCCCACTGTTCTCAACAAAATTCTCAATGTTAAGATTTGGTGGAGATGGCTAAAGAACCCTAAATACCTTTGGGCTAGGATTTGGAGGAAAAAGTACGCTCGAGGTGTGGAGGACAAATAATTGATACGATGGGATGATAACACAAAGGGATATTTAATTTGGAATGCAAAAAATCAAAGTCACTCCTTGGTTGTTGATCATGCCTTCTGGGAAATCGGAAATGGGATAAAAAAATCCTTTTGGAAAAACTCTTGGAGATAATGGCCTACTCTAAATAGGCACCCCATCATTGAATCCCTTCTTGACACCACCATGCAAAAGGGATTTCTCATTGTAGCATATTATTGGGAAAAAACCCTCCCTGGGGCCACATGGCAGAGATGGAACTCCACCCGTACAAATCTTCATATGTTTGAGCACACAGATCTCTAGGACTAGCACAAGACTGTCTCTTTTTGAAAAATTCAAATTCATCCAAGTGAGGACAGTCTGAGATGGGGGCACTCCTCGCATGGCTCCTTCACCATCGAAGAATCCTATAGCCTCAAGACCAATCATCTTTTACCACCCAGAGAGAAAATCTGGACGAAAAAATGGGGCATTAAGCACTGGCCCAAAATAAGCACCTTCCTTTGGCTTGTTTCCCATAAAGGCATCCTCACATGGGACAATATAGAAAAAATAGTATTTGTTGGGCCTTTTGTTTGCCCTCTTTGCAGAAAGGACTCTAAGACACATAACCACCTACTCAATCTATACACTTACAATACTCAAATATGGGATCAAAACTCCCTACTCATGCACACCAACAACTGCAATAGATAAGGACTCAAGGAAACCATCAAAGGATGGCACACATCCTATTTTCATTCTCCAATTCTTAATTCTATTTGTCATTTTGAAAACAGGAGAAAATATTTCATCAAAATCTAGACCTTTCTTTTGTGAAAACCCCTTTACAACAATTCTAGCCTTGTACCTCTTTTTTCCTCCATCTTCTTCCTTCAACTTGTAAACCCATTTATTCTACAATGCTCTTTTTCCTGTAGGAAACTGAACCAAATCCCAAGTCTGGTAATTTACCATGGAATCCATTTCCTCTTTCATACCTTTATCCCACTTCTTTTTACTATTTTCCTGCATTGACTCTTCATAACATTCTGGTTCACCAGAATCAATCTACAATAAATAATACAATGAAGGAGAGTATCATTCATGGGGTCTACTTAACCTAGTAGATCTTCTAACAACACTTGTAGGAGTTTGAGGTACATGTTGCTCCTGTTGTTGTACATTTTGATTTTTTGGTTCCTTTGGATTTTCTTTTTTAGTGATCTCATCAAGAACTGTGTATTATGGTTTTACTTTTTCCTGTTTCTTTCCCTGCAACTGATATTTGTACATGACCATCTGATTGAATATGACATCTATAATCCTAATTATTTTGTGATTATCATAATCCCATAAGTTATAACCAAAATCATTAACAACGTATCCAATAAAGGTACACTTCTTGGATTTTTTCTCAAGTATTGTTCTATTTTATTTATCAATATGGACAAATGATTCACAACTGAAAGTCTTCAAAAGATAATAGTTTACCTTTTTACCTGTCCATGCCTCTTCTGGAATTTTACCATCCAAAGACCTTGAAGGTCCTCTGTTTATTAAGTAAACAACAATATCGACAACATCTACCCGAAACTATAAGGGAAAAACAACATGCAATATCATACTCCTTCCATGCTCCATGATTGTCCTGCTCATCCTTTTTGACACACCATTTTCTTGTGGTGTTCTTGGAACTATATTCTCTCTACAAATCCCATAGTATGAATAGTAATAATTAAACTCCTTGTTGCAATATTCACCTCCATTGTCTGATCTGAGACACTTCAACCTTTATCCCATCTCATTCTCAACCAAAGCTTTCAATTTCTTCAAAGTATTGAAAACATCATATTTTTGTTGAATGCAATAAACCCAAGATTTTCTAGTTGCATCATCAATAAAAGTAACATAATAGCGAGATCCACCAAGAGATGATGCATGAGTTGGTCCCCATACATCTCTATGCACAAGCTCTAACCTTTCGCTCTTCTTTTCTTTTTCGACTATGAGAAATATGACTCCCTTATGTTTTCCATAAACACAATGCTCACATAAATCCAAGTCAATTTGTTTTCTAGAAACAAATTTCTTTTGTGAAGTATCTGCATCCCCTTCTCACTCATGTTTCCAAGCCTATGATGCCACAGTGTTGTATCCACTCCTATAGAAGCCAACTATATATAAGAGTTAGTCTTACCAGTACATAAATACAATGTACCTACCTTATGTCCTTTTCCTATCACCAATGATTCTTTGGTGACCTTCCACACCTTATTTGTAAATATGGATATACAACCTTCACTTTCCAATTGCCCTATTGAAATTAGATTTTTCCTTATGTCTGAAACATGTCTTACCTCTTTCAACAACCATTGGTTTCCATTACTTTGCTTTATTTTTACCTTTCCCATTCCAAAAATTTTTCATGGTGCATCATCACCCAAATGAACCTGTCCAAAATTACCTTGAACATAATCTAAAAAATGTTTCTTATGGGGTGTGGAATGAAATGACGCCCCTGAATCTACCTCCCAAGAATAAGAAATATTATCTATAGAAAGAATCAAAGCATCTTGTAACACATCACCTATTACATTTGCTTCCTAATTTTTTTCCTACTCTCCATCTCTTTATTTCTTTGGCCCTCTGTAGTCTTTATTAAGATGTTCTTTCTTCCCAGAATTCCAACACTCTTTCTTTCCAAATATGGATTTGGATCTACCCTTCCTATAATTCTCACGTTTCCCTGAGCCCTTTCCTCTATCTTTTTGTCTTCCCATGTTCTCCATGTTCAACGCATTACCTGATGTCTCACCTGTAATTTTCTGTCACATTTCCTCACTAAGGATAACACCAACAACATCATAAAATTTTAAAGTATTTGAACCAGAGATAGAGTTACTTACAACCATGACCAAGCGATTCTAACTTTCTGGCAATGAGAATAAGATTATAAGAGCCTTGACCTCATCATCAAAGTCCACTTTTACATAATTTAGTTGATTAGTAACCCTATTAAACTCATTTAAATGATCTTCAATAGACTGAACTTATGACATCTTCATATTAAATAATCTCTTCATTAGAAATATCTTATTGGATGCCGATGGTTTTTCATTCAGTTCAACCAATGCATCCATCAGCTCCTTTGTTGTCCTTTCCTTTGAAATATTGAAAACCACCAATGCTCCCATGCTTAGCCATATCGTTCCTAGTGCCTTTCTATCAAGAACCTCCCATTATTCATGCTTCATGGCCGTCAACTTATTTTATATTCCACCCAATGGTAGGAATATATCCTTCTGATATAAATAATCTTACATCTGCATCTTCCATAGCTGATAGTTTTGGCCATTAAATTTCTCAACCCTAAACTTTCCATCTTTCGGCATTGCTCCCACTCAAATCGGGAACCCTCTTTTCCTATGAGTTATCTTTCGCTCTGATACGAGTTGTTAGAAAAATAGGATTACAGAGAAACAAAATAACAAAAATGTAGAAATAAAACAAAGAAGACACATAATACAATAGAGACACAAATATACATGCTTCACCTAATGTGGGCTACATCCACAAGAGAAATTGACAAGTCCTTCCTTTATTATTATCCAGCAGATGAAGGGATACAACCCACAACACACCCATTATAACTTCCTCTTCTTTCTCTCACAATATCCTCTCTTAGAATACAATATTCACAATGATACATAACTGCAATACATTTCCCTCATAAAAGAGGGTTTCCTTCTAGGGAAAAAACCTTAACATAACTTCTACCGTCAGATCTGCAACCTTATAATGAACAGTCTAGATTTACAATGAAATTAAAATATACATTTATGAGGAAATTTTTCCTTCGAGGGCTTCGCCCTGAACCCCCATCGGGGAATGCTATCTTGCGAACCCCTGCCAGGGGCCCACTTTCCCTCGGACCCCGCAGAGGGGGTAACCCCGCTATGCACTCCCTCACATGGATGCATGTACATTCTTCTCGGGTGTAAAGTCTTTATGGGGTATAAACACGATTGAAAACAAAGACCTCTAAATTAGTAAGATAATTAGGATCCACATTCAACACTGCTTTCTTCGCTCTGGGCATGCAGGGTGGAGTCGTTCGACCTGCAAGGAAATTCAATGGGCTTTGCACCCAGTCCAATTTCAGACATTTCTTCACCTTCTCATCCTGCAATGTCTCTGCCTTCTCCACTCGCCTCGCCACCTTCCATTCACTCTGCTCTCGTGCCTTCGTACGCCCTTTTCGCTCCTACACCACCGCCTTCACCTCACGACTCTCGACCACCTTCTTTTTTTGGGCCAATGCTGAAAGACCTTCATGTTCAGTTGGATGAATTCACTCTCAAGGAGGAGCCGCCTCATTCTCGGATGGGGTGTCGTGCGCCTCATTCTCGCCTACTTCTTTCTCTTGGCACCAAGTCTCGGTCTTGATTCTCCAGGACCGAATATTCTCTATCCATCAAGACATTGACAACCTCTGCTTTCGCATGGAGCACCTTGGCCAATGTGCAGAGCAATTGGAAACTATATTGGCGTTCATGCTTCAACCCATGCAAGCATAGTACATGGACACTGCTACACTAGGGAGTGTTACTCTGGCTTTGCCACCACATACTATTCTAGCTCTGCCACCACAAATGGACATCACGAGCAACATGGCCTTCTCTCGAGATGTGGGAAAGGGAGTCAAGGATGATGATACTAGCATGGAATTCCATGGACCTTGATATTCGGACCAAAACAAGCGGAGAACGATGAGGTGTTTACATGCATGCCTTTCTATTTCTAGCACCTTTAGTTTTTATGTTGGTCAGAGGACAATTGTTTTTAGAATTTTTGTTAAATATCTACCCTTATGGATAGTCAAATTGGTTTCCCTATAGGGCGATTCAGATAGGATTATTTAAGCTCTCTTTAGCATGCTAGGAACTAGGATGAGCTGAATTGGTTTCCCTTAGGGGCAATTCAACAAACTCTTATATTTGATTTCACTGTTGATACTGTAATTTTTTTTTATGATAGGTAGTATATAGATACTTACTTACAAAAAAAATCAACCATTTATTTGATAATAAGAAATTGTAAAAAAAATATAAATTTTTATTTAGTTAATTATAATTATTTTATTTATTTTTTAATTAAAAAATATTAAAATTAAAATCAATGATTAATTAGAAAGTCATGCAACCTATAAATATTAAAAGTGAAATATATGAAATGGTAATCAAATAATTTAATTGAAAATCGAAAATTGTAAACAAAAATTATAAATTTTAATTGGGTTAGTTATAATTATTCTTTAAATTTTTTTAATTAAAAAATATTAAAATAAAAATGAAAAATTGATTGTAAAGTTATGTAACCTATAAATATAGGCTTCAACTAATTATATTATATATTTTATAATATTCTATTTTTAAATTTCTATATAAAAAATTGGAAATGCATTTATATAATTTTTATGAAAGATAATAAATTTGTGAATCTTCTTTCAAATTCCATTCAATATTAACAAATATTTATGACAAGTGGTATATAAATATTAAATTTTAAGTAATTATTAGAAAATAAATGATAAAGAGTTTTATAGAGTATTGGTATAATTAAAAATATTATTATAATTAAAATTAAAGAAATTATGATTCAATCAAAAAATAAAAAGTAAAAAATATAAAAAAATTATAAAAATATTGTTAATCCATTTCAAATCAACATGTTAGAGCAAATTAATTTTTCCTATCAAAATTGAATAAAATAATATTTATTATTATTTGAGTATTACAAAATAATTGTATAATATCTTTGATTAAAATTACAATTATATCTAATTTTAGAATTTGGTATAATTATTTAATTGATAGTTGTGTAATGTTATAAATAGCACCTACAAGTTTGGTATATTAGTTTTATATAAAAAGTTTTCAATGATGCATTTACAATCTCAAGAAACATTGAGTACAATGCCACCTAATATTAAAAAAAATGTGGGTTTTTTAAAAATATGTTTATTGTTTTACAAGTGGGTTGAATGTAAAATGTGTGCACCACATAATGTGTTGCAAATCAAATTACTATTTACAATCTCAAGAAGCATTGAGTACAATGCCACCTAATATTAAAAAAAAACATGGGTTTTAAAAAAATATTTTTATTGTTTTACAAGTGGGTTGAATGTAAAATGTGTGCACCACATAATGTGTTGCAAATCAAATTACGTGAATGCATTGCATCAGGTTTTATTTTTTATTTTTGAAAAAGTGTAAATTTTAGCCATATTCACATTTAATGCATTAAAAATATGAAGGAAGAGGTAACTAACAATTTAGTCAGTCTATTTTTTATTTTTGAAAAAGTGTAAATTTTAGCCATATTCACATTTAATGCATTAAAAATATGAAGGAAGAGGTAACTAACAATTTAGTCAGTCTCTTTCTTATTATTTATTATTGAGGCATGGTTTTTACATAGATAAAAAAATATGAAGAAGTAACAAGAAATTTATCTAATTTCTTGCTTATCATTGAGGCATGTTTTCCCTGTAAATAAAAATGAAAAATCTAGTATTATTTTACAAAATTTTCTTGCTTATCATTGAGGCATGTTTTCCCTGTAAATAAAAATGAAAAATCTAGTATTATTTTACAAAATTCATAATAAAGAAAATAAATTAAGCAATCCAATAAACACAACAACACTCACAATAATGTGTTTATACATGAATACTCACAATAATGTGTTTATACATGGATGGTGAAAATCCATGTTTTTTTTTTTTTTTTAATTTATCCTATCTAAATGAGCATAAGAGTGAAACATATGAATGTTTTTAAATGCTTTTAGATTTTTATTTTTTTTTAAATTTACTATAATTAAGAACATTAAATGATTTCTAAAAAAATATTTAAAATAAAATTCCTATATTTTTAACAAAATTTTGTCTAAATCTATCTCAATGCTCCTTACATATAGATGCACCAACATGATTGTTGTCTAAAAATGTATATATATATACCAAATTACAAAATAATGAAATGTTCATTGATGTTCCTATATAAATAAACACCAAAGACACCTTTTATGAGTGTATAATGATAGACATATTTTTTTATTTAAATAAAAATTGTAAACTTGTTTGGTGCATTATAGATAGAAATGAACAATGTACTTATAAATTTATGATGCATTTTTAAAATATCTTTAAGTTAAAAACCTATTTTTTCAACTAACTAGTTTTAAAAAAATTTAGAGTACCTATTTATTTAATGTACTAGAGTATCATCTAGATGGACATATTCATTCATTTTACATACTTTATATGAATTAATCACATTTCTTAAAAAAACCTTTTATAAGAAAATGTTTTGAATTTTTCTCAAAAACCTTTCTTAGAAGGTGTTTTTCTTGTAGTGTATTCTTCAACCCCATTAAAAGAAAAAAAATATTATACAAATTTACGTGAAAATTCCTCCACTATCCTTAATAGTTCTTCTTCTATAAATTGATAAATCCCTACTAAAAATTCCACAGTCCACATGGACTTTTATCCTTAACATAGTTACCAACTTAACGAGAATCCTATAGAGTTCTTCTCATTTTTTGGGGGTCCAATTTTTTACCCCGTTTCTAAAAATGATGCTAGTAGCACCCCCTCTCCCTTTTTATGTGGTTTTTCGATATTTTAAAGTTTTAGATCCACAATCTTTCCACATTTTTTAAAATGTTTATTTTTCATCTATTTTAAATTTTTTCATTTTTATTTTTTTATTAAACTGTGTTTTTAGTTAAATCTTAAAAATATTAAAAAAAAAACTTACATAATAAAAAAAA
>ML788224.1:93618-162895 GCA_009831015.1 Picea engelmannii | reverse complement strand
ATTTTTTTCTTTACACTTGGCAAAATAGATAGATAATTTTGATCTTCTAGATTAGGGTTGATTACATCTTTATAATACCTTAGTTTTCTTTTTTCCTCTAACTCTTTATCACACCACATTTTTTCCTTAAATTTTGATTTGACGTTTTTTTTAATAGTATCTTTATTATGTAAAATGGTTTCTTCCATTATTCCCCAATAGTTTAGCCAACACCAGGGATGATTTTAAGGATGGAAATTTATTTTAAAAAGTAGAAACCTTGACGAATCTTACTAATCCTTCATATGCCAACTATAAATGTTTGGCGATAGTTTTGTAAAAATATTCAAATTTTTAAGGATTTTATATATTATAAAATTTTGGCGATTTTTAAGGTAAAATAATTTTATCCTATAGAATTTGGGCGAATCATTTTTAAAATAGCGAATCTCTTTTTTGGAAAAACCATGGAAAATTAGCCCATGAGCGAAATTTAGCCCCTAAAATCATCCCTAGCCAACACCGGGAGTCTTTATGCCATCCTCGCTTGAGTTGATGGTGGTTATGAATTGATTTTGAAGAAATTTTAGGTAGCCTCTTGTTTTCCATGTTGTTTAACTTGTTCTTATACATTAGGTATCTAGTCATAGCGATGCTCTCAATGGGGAAGAGGGTTGTTTCTACGAGGAGAATGGGATAGAGAGTATTTCTTTTAATTTTGATATTATAGGTTATAAAATTCTTTTGTATTTTCTCTATCTTTCTGCAGGATTCACGAGAGATACTACAGCCCCAGACTTCACATCCATAAATAATAACAGGTGCAAAAAGAGTCTCAAAGAGGAGTTTCTTCTTATCCCAACTCCAAAGATCAGCTGATTTACAATTGTTTTCAAGCCCATAATAAGCTTTCCATCCCCCAATAATCCTTTTCTCAATTTGATATAATTCCAATTGAGCTTGTGGTGAATATCAATTCCAAGATATTTGTATGAAGTCACTTCCTCCAAGTTGTTTTTGTCATATACAAAGGTATCATAAGGGATCTTATTGGATTTAATAATCATGACCTTAGTCTTATCATTATTAACAGTCATACCCATATTGGAGCAAAAATATTTGAGGATTTTTAGTTGGTTTTCAAGATCATGGGGACTCCTTGCCATAAGAACGATATCATCGGCATAAAGAAGAATATTGATGACTGTACCAGTGAGAGTAGGGCCGACACAACCTGTTTTTTCCAAGCATTCTTCTAACTTATCAATGTATATGCCAAAAATGGTAGGGGACAAGGGACAACCTTGTTTGACTCCGATATTGCAGTTAATCTCTTTTGACCAGCCCTCAATGTTTTCAAACTTATCAATAACGTTCTCATACATCCTTATTGCAGCAACCCTCAACTCAAGAGACACTTTTATCTCTTCCAAACTATTCCAAAGGTTTTTCCTAGGAACCATGTCAAAAGCTTTTCTAAAGTCAACAAAACAACAAAAAATATTGGTTTTAGTATTGCGGAACTCCTTTGCAATGATCCTAAAGGTAACAAGATGGTCCACAGTTGAATGATATCTCCTAAACCCGACCTGGCCTTTAGCTATTTTATTGTGACTTTCTAGCCAAATGTTAATCTTATTTTCCGCTAAAATCGGGCTAACGATAATGGTCCTATAATTAGAGGGAACGTTTTTATCTCCATTTTTAAAAATAGGAACAATGAGGCTTTGCGTCCAGGGTTTAGGGAAGCCATGCTTGACTGCTAAATTGAAGAGCTTGTGTATGTGAGGGATAAGGATTGACCCTCCGATTTTAAAAATTTCAGCTTGGTAGCCTTCAATGTCCTTAGCTTTCCCATTTGCGAGACGCTTAACCCCGAACTCTGTTTCATCTAAAGAAAAAACTTCTTCCTTTGTAGGGACAATAAGAATGGTGTCCATGGCATTAGGGAGCTCGTAAAGACTTTTAAGGTAGGAATTCTAGTCAGTTAAGGGAATCCTATTATTTTCTTTAATATTGCGTTTGAATTTGGCTCCAGAACTTCTTAGGATCCAACTTGTATAGTTGTGAAAGTTGCTCTTACCTTTTATTGATATAGTATATTTTTTTCTTTTTAATTAGGACTTTATACGTTATTGCAAATCGATTTTATTAATATATCATTAATAAAACAGATCTGCAATAACTACATCCTCATCATATAAAATATTATCAAGAAAATACACTTTATATAGAGGAAGAAAAAAATAAAAAATAAAATAATAATAATAATAATAATATATATATATATATATATATATATATGGAATCACAACACATGTAAAGTATTTGAATGTCTAATAAAATTTTGCAAGCTAATTGTGCTTTGTTTCTTCTTATTCTTGTCAAAACCAAAATATATGTTGCCAAAATATAGGTTATGAATGCTATATTTTCGTCTTTGTTCAGGTTGATTTGAGATTCTTGATTATAACTATACAGAATCCTTAAAAGCTAATTATGCTGTGTTTCTCCTTAATTTTGTAACATATATACTTAATTTTGTAACATATATAATTAGCTTTTATAAAGTATTTCAATGACTAATAAAATTTTGAAATCTAATTGTGTTTTGTTTCTTCTTATTTTGGTCAAAGCCAAAATATAGGTTATGAATGCAATCTTTTCGTCTTTGTTCAAGTTGATTTGAGATTCTTGATTCCTATTATAAATGTACAGCATTCCTAAAAGCTAATTATGCTTTGTTTCTCCTTACTTTTGCCACATATATAATTAGCTTTGTTTATCCTTACTTTTGTCAAATACAAAATATATGTGATGATTGTCTTTTCCTTTATGAATATACCAAATTCCTGAACGAATAATCAGAAGATGCAATTCTTCTTAGTTGATAATATTCATAGCATGATTTCCATGATTAAAATTGTAAGGGAGGTTGGTTTGTCGTGTGAGATTATGGTTGTTTATGATTAAATTGTGATTAGGAAAATGACATGAAAAAGGAAAGGAATGAGCTGGTGAGTCTAAAATTGACGGATATCGACCGTGATAAGGGAGTTTGCCATTGTTGCTTTTCAGTGTTGTCAGCTGTGTTAACGATAATTTCAATGTCTTTTCAAAATGTGAAGTTTAACTGTTTTGCTTACCCTACCATTTATATTTTGCAAATGCTATGATTTAAAAAAAATTGTATGATAAAAAATAATCAAGTTGTTTTTGTAAATATTGGAATATAATATCGAACATTCTAGATGTAACCAAACCCAACACCACGGACTACAGAAATTCCTAACCCTAGCTTACCTGCATACAGAAAATATGTAAGTGGGTGGTTACCCATTCTATCAGGTACGGGTAGAAAATTCTGTCAAAGCCTTTTGATCTGAGTTCATTGTAGCAGTCAAAAGTCATAATATTACTTTAAAAACCCTGCTTATGGTTTTCAGGGATATTGTGTTCAAAGAGAGGTTGACCAAGAGTGGCACGGTTTCATAACTGAATGAGAATTCCGGAAGGCGCCTGATGAAGTTTGTACAAAACGCAATTTTTCTACTTTCATCGGTATTGGGCAAAACTAAAATTCGATCGACGGAAACTGGTGAGTTTTGCATAATTTTTATATGGGCAGAGAAGTGACAGCGGCATTTCGGTAAAGTAAGGTATGATTACATTTCGGTGAAGCTTCGACATTAACAATGGCAGCTGTTGACTTGGAAACCTCTAGAACATGGATGTGGATGCCTCTATTGATAGTTTGGGTAAAACCAACTTCTCGCAGTACCGAGAAGACTATGATTGATGGAGTAACCTTGAAAAGAGAGCCGTTCAATTGCCCGAGCATAAAGTATATTTTATTAATTAATTAATAACACATTTTTATTATTAATATATATTAATGTTTTAATTAATATTTTAAAAATTTACTTTAATAATATATTTTTAATTTATTAATATTTTAATAAATTTAATGTTAATTGAAGTTAATCATCATCATCAATATATTACTTTATTAATATATTTTTTAATATTTTAATGTAATAATATTTATTAATATATTATTGTTATACATTAATAAGTTATTAATATTTTACTATTTTACTAAGGTATTAATTAATAATATAAATTAATACTTTATACAAATGTATCATTATATTATTAATGTATCAATTAATAAGCCAATGTATACTCTAATGAATTAATACATTATTAATATATTAATAGTTTAATATATTATATTACATATTAATGTATAAATATTTTAATTAATACTTTACAGTAATATAATAATATATTATTGAATAGATTAAAATCAATGTATTATTATTATTTTATTAGAGTATTAACTATTTATTAATATATTAATAATTTAATAATTTATTTATTAATGCATTATTTTATTAGTGTATTAATACTTTAACAATGTATTAATTAATTAATAAATTGCATTATTAATGTATCAACATTTAATAATGTTATATTATACAATAATGTAAATCAATACTTTAATTTATAAATTACATTAATGTAATATATTACATTAATATATTAATAGACCATATATATATATATATATATATATAAAATACGTTAATGTACTACATTAATATATTTTAATCATATATTACATTAATGTAATAAGGAATATATCAACCACTTTTATAAAATAATTATTGCAAGTAATTAATAGTTTAATTAATATCTCATCTTAATTCATCCACTGTCCTTTATATTTAAATCCATCATTTTAAAACCGAAATGTCCTAAAGTAGATGTACTCTCTGATATAATTAATATGATTATGTGAAAGCTATGGAAAGACTTGCACCTAAAATTATATGCTATATTATTTGTTTCTAGAGTGATATATGTGTCCTGTTGTACTTCATGTTGTATTATGGTAAATATTATGCATTTCGCAACAATGGTATCACTTTTTTGGCCAAGGATAGTTACCATTCCAAATCAAATGGATAATTCAAGATGATGTTGAAACTGGCTTTTTCCATCTTTGTAAGAAAGGGAGTTACTCTTTTAAAACAAGTGTTGCATGGCAGTGTAGTCCATGCTAGGTAGGAATGAGAATAAATGCGACTGAGTACAAACACATGGGCAGGAAGTTGAAGTACATGGAAACACAAAAGAAATCACATTTGTGAATTAGTTTTCTTTAAAACAAAGGCTGGTGGATACAAAAGGAATTGAAATTTATCAAGTTATAGGTTCGTGGATAGCATAAATTATACATACGAAATTTGTAATTTTATAAAGTAGATATTTACTTTTATAGATACAAAATATGTACTTTTATAAACTATGGGAAAGAGATTCCATACTTGTCATTTTTTTGTATCGCAGGTTCTCGGGCTGGTCAATTGAAAATCGAGCTTTGTTGTTTCGTGGCCTACAAATAGCACCGAGAGTTCCGCAACATAGAAATTGACAATTGGAGTTATGTAGTATTTGAAATTTAAGGGCGTACGTATGTTACAAAGAAGGGCTGCTGGATACCAAATATGTAATTTGATTAAGTAGATATATAGAACATGGGGGCTGTGGGGTTGGCAAGCTGAAAGTTGGGCTTCTGTTGTTTTGTGCACTACAAATAGCACCCAGAGTTCTGTGACATACAAATTGACAATCGGGCCTGTGGACTATTTGAGATTTAAGGGTCAACGTATGTAGCATAGGTTTGTGGACAAAAGCATAAAAAGACTAGCAATACTGAATTAGTTTTCTTTAAAAGAAGGGCTCTTTGACAAAATAAATTGAAATATATGAAATTATAGGTTCGTGGACAAGAGAAATTATACATATCAAATATGTAATTTGATTAAATAAATATATAGAGCATGGACGAAAACTTCATTCCAGGTTGTCAGGGTGGTGCGCTGAAAATTGGCCTTCTGTTGTTCCGTGTCCTACAAATAACACCGACAGTTCCGCGAAATAAAAATTGAGAAGCGGTCTTGCAGACTATTTGTATTTTTGGATCGCAGGTTCTCGGGCTAGCAGGCTGAAAATTGGGCTTCTGTTGTTTCATGCCCTACAAATAGCACCAAGATTTCTGCGATATACACATTGACAAGTGGTCTTGCAGACTATTTGAATTTGCTTCATTCTGGGTTGTCGGGGTAGTGGGTTGAAAATTGAGCTTTTGATGTTTCGTGCCCTACTAATAGCAACGAGAGTTCGATGATATACAAATTGAGAAGCAACCTTGTGAAATATTTGAATTTTTGGATAGCGGGTTCTCGGTCTGGTGGGCTGAAAATTGAGTTTTTATTGTTTCGTGGCCTACAAATAACACCTAAAGTTTCGCGATATACAAATTGACAATCAAACTTGCGGACTACTTGAATTTGAAGGGGCGTCCAGAATTAGTTTTCCTTTTAACATATGTTGGTGGACAAAAAACAAAAAAAATAGTATTGATGTCTGTTACATAGGCTGGTGGACAAAAGTATGAAAAAAATAACATTCTCGAATTAGTTATCTTTAAAAAAGAGGGTTCTCGACTTAGCCAGTTTTTGGATCGCAGGTTCTCGGGCCGGGGACCTGAAAATCGGGCTTTTGTTGTTTTGTGTCCTACAAATAACACCAACAATTCCGTGATATACAAATCGAGAATCAAACTTGTGGGCTATTTGAATTTTAAGGAGCTTGTGTCCAAAAAATTCAACATTCGCCAATTAGTTTCCTACAAATACCATTGGCAGTTCTACGATATACAAATTGAGAATCAGACTTGCGGACTATTTGAATTTTAAGGAGATCATGTCCAAAAAATTCAGTATTTACCAATTAGTTTTATTTACATAGGTTTTACATATGCTGGTGGAAAAAATGACAAAATGTATAGTACCAATGTCTGTTACATAGGGCGGTGGAAAAAAAGGACCAAATAAATAGCATTTTCGAATTAGGTTTCTTCAAAACAGTGGCTCCTCGACACAAGAAATTGACATTTATGAAATTATAGGTTCTTGGAGACCATAAACTATATGACTTAGCCAGTTTTTGGATCCCTGGTTCTCGGGCTGGGGACCTGAAAATTGAGCTTTTGTTGTTCTGTGTCCTACAAATATCACTGACAGTTCCGTGATATACAAATTGAGAATCATACTTGCAGACTATTTCAATTTGAAGGAGCTCGTGTGATGAATATATAGCTCGACACTTCCGTGATATACATTTTTCACCCAACAATTCCGTCATATACACGAGACAGTAATTTATAGAAAATTATAAAATTGTACCAAGATTTATAGTAATTTGTATAATGCTATTAAACTTGATACATTTTGCACCGAAAAATTACGGAGTTGGGGGTTGGCAAAGTCACGAGTTCACACTTTTCATGTCCAACGTGTTACGTGATATACATTTTACACCAAAGACTTCCGTTATATACATTTTTCACCGAAAAATTCCGTCATAAACATGAGATTGCAATTTATATAATATTATAACATTTTATGGAGATTTATAGTAATTTATGTAATGCTATGAGATGTTTTCCTTAATGAATAGTATAAACAATTATTTAAATTTTATTCAATATTTTTTTTTATAGGTAAGATTGTATAAAAGTCTGTTAAAATGAAGGAGTATTGAGAATTTCCATGGTTTCAAGTTGTAAATGTTGAGCTTCCCTGAGGGAAAACCAACTCAACCAGTCGAACCACTTCATGCCTGAAGTCTAAAGTCTTACTGACGCAAAAAGAGTTCAAAATTCTGGCCCCTAATGGTGGCCATTACAACTGTGGAAAGTTTAGACAGCATAACTATAATAACCATGGAGAAATGCATGAAAGGTCACCATGCACATGACAAAACAATAGACAAAAGCAACAGACAGATCATCGATATGGGCTGTAGTGCGGCGACGTGGCCATGTAGAAGGTGCGAAATCTTATGTCCCTAGGAGGAGGCGACTCCTCCTTGACTACTGTCCGGTTTAGTTGCATGGCGTCCTTGGTCTGTGATGGCACATTCTCTTCCTTCTAGACGTCCTTTGCGCATGATGGAAGCCTCTGCTCCTCACTGTCTGTCTTTGCATGGACCAAAGTTTCCAGTGCCAACACTGGTGCCGAGATTGTTGTTGGTTGGGCTGTTGTTGCTTGGGTTGCCTCTGCTGGGAGGTGATGAGCACCCTGTAATGTGGAGAGAAAGTGCAAGAGTTAAGAGGCTTTTCTATCTAGGGTCTCTAGGCGGAACCGAAGGTCGTCCATGTCCCGACGCAGGTCGAATACTAGGCTCTTCACCAGTGCAAGGCCTGTTTTCCACTCACATTCTAGGTCAGCATTGGAACCAACTCGAGATTGGGGTTGTCGTCGCAAATTTTGACTGACTTTCGTACCATCAATCTGAAATTGGGCATCGTGAGGCTGGTCCTGAAGTGATTGGGTGGTTGAAGAGTTGGGAGGAGCCAAAGGGCCTGGGTGTGAAACAGATGTCGAATTGCCTAAAGGTCATGGGTTGTAGTCTAGTGAGGCCCTTGAGCAATCCAACCCCTCCATTCTATTGACAAGGGATGTAACAAGGGGTGGGAGAGAAGCGAGAATTTGAGTTGACTGCGTCAGAGAGGAGGATGAGGTGGCCGAAGAGGAGGAGGATAATAGGGAGGGAGCAGGCAGGGGACGGAGGACCAAGCAGGGTCGGTTTGGCTGCGAGGATGGCCCACGTTTCGACTTCTCTCATAGTCGGGGCATCTCCGGGACAGTGGGAGAGAAAAAATGTGCCAGGAACAGAGCAGGAGAGGACAAAAGTAGAGCAGGGAAAAGTTGGGCAGGAGGCTAAGCTCTGAGAAGAAAAACCAAGAAATAATGATTCATTTGGAGCCATTGAAGCAATTGAAATAGGTCGGGGAGCTGGTGAGGTTCCATAAATGGCCGCACATGCAGAGTAAAGGCCCAGTGAGGGTGCTGGTCTATCTAAAGTATGCGAAGGAAGGGAAAGGTGCACTGAGAGTTATGGCACCCTGCCTCTTGCAAGATGAACTTAAAGTCATGAGGTAGGTGGGAGGGAGTGGGATGCAGTTGTCACATGGCCGGTGCCACGAAGGATTGGTCCTGGATGTTCCGCTCGACGCGTGTGCTCTACTAGCACCCCATCTGCGAGAAAGGGAATAGATGCAAAAAAATACAAACATGTGGGAAGGAAGTTGATGTACATGGGTATGTGGGAAAAAATAGGAAAAAATAGTGGTAATGTCTGTTACATAGGTTTGTTGACAAAAAAAAAAAAATAGCATTCCTGATTTAGTTTTCTCTAAAAAAAGGGATTGTGGACACAACAGAAATTGAAATTTATGAAATGAAAGGTATTTACTTTTATACATATGAAATATGTACTTTTATAGAGTATGGGGATGACATTTTATAGAGTATGCACGGAGCTCTAAATTCATACTTAGCTAGTTTTTGCATCACGGGTTCTCGGGCTAAAAAATGGGCATCTATTGTTCAGTGGCCTACAAAGAATACCTAGAGTTATGTGATATACAAATTGACAAGTGGAGTTTGGAATACGGGGAGGAAACTCAGACAAAACACCATGTATGTATCATTGCTTTGTAGTTTAGGTTTGTTGACAAAAAAAAATAGCGTTCCTGACTTAGTTTTCTTTAAAATAAGGGATTGTGGACACAATAGAAATTGAAATTTATGAAATGAAAGGTATTTAATTTTATACATACGAAATATGTACTTTTATAGAGTATGGGGATGACATTTTATAAAGTATGCACAGAGCCTTGAATTCATACTTAGCCAGTTTTTGCATCGCGGTTTCTCGGGTCTGTGGGCTAAAAAATGGGCGTCTGTTGTTCCGTGGCCTACAAAGAATACCCAGAGTTCCGCGATATACAAATTGACAAGAGGAGTTCGAACTATTTGAATTGTAAAAAATAGTGGTAATGTCTGTTACATAGGTTTGTTGACAAAAAACACAAAAAAATTAGCATTCCTGACTTAGTTTTATTTAAAAGAAGGGATCGTGGACATAATAGAAATTGAAATTTATGAAATGAAAGGTTCTTGGAGAGCTTAATTTATACATACAAAATGTGTAATTTTACAAAGCAGATCCCTTATTCCATACTTAGCTAGTTTTTGGATGGCGGGTTCTCAGGATGTCGGGCCGAAATTTGGGATTCTATTCTTCCAAGCCCTAGAAAAAACATCGATAGTTCCGCAATATACAAACTGACAATCGAACTTCTGGACTATTAGAATTTTAAGCACATCATGTCCAAAAAATATAGCATTGGGCCTCTGTTGTTCTGTGGCCTACAAAGAATACCCACAGTTTCGCGATATACAAATTGACAAGCGAAGATCGGACTATTTCAATTATAAAAAATAGTGGTATTGTCTATTACATTGGTTTGTTAACAAAAAAAAAAAAAAATTAGTATTCTTGACTATGTAATTTTACAAAATTTTCATTACATAGGTTTTACATACGCTAGTGGGAAAAATTGTAAAAAGTATAGTACCAATGTCTGTTACATAGGGTGATGGACAAAAGGACCAAATAAATAACATTCTTGAATTAGTTTTCTTTGAAACAAGGGCTCCTCTACACAATAAATTAAAATTTATGAAATTATAGGTTCCTGGAGACCATAAACTATACATAGAAAATACGTAATTTTTTAAAGTAGATATTTACTTTTATACATACTAAATATGTACTTTTATAAAGTATGGGGATGAGCTTTTATAGAGCAAGGACGAAGCCTTCATTCCATACTTGCACGGAGACCTAATTCCATACTTAAGTAATTTTTGGATCGCGGGTTCTCAGGCTAGAAATTGGGCCTCGGTTGTTCCATGTCCTACAAAGAGGAACCAAAGTTACATGATATACAAATTAAGAATTGGGCTTATGGACTATTTTAGCATTCACGAATTAATTTTCTTTACATAGGTTTTACATACGGTGGTGGGAAAATGTACAAAAAATATAGTACCAATGTCTGTTACATAGGGCGGTGGACAAGAGGACCAAATAAATAGAATTTATGAATTAGTTTTCTTTAAAACAGGGGCTTCTGGATAGAATAAATTGAAATGTATCAAATTATAGGTTCCTGGAGAGCATAAACTATACATAGCAAAAAATGTTATTTTTTAAAGTAGATATTTACTTTTATACATACAAAACATGTACTTTTATAAAGTATGGAGATGAGACTTTATAGACCATGCACGAAGCCCTCATTCCATACTTGCACGAAGCCCTGATACCATACCTAGGCAGTTTTTGGATCGCGGGTTGTCAAGCTGGAGGGCTAAAAATTGGGCATGTGTTGTTCCATGGCCTACAAAGAGCACCCACAGTTCCGTGATATACAAATCGATGAGCGAACTTGTGGACTATTTTAATTTTAAGGGTCTTTCTGACAAAAGTATGAAGGACATGTGGTAAAGATGCAAGAAATGACATACTCTCTATACATTTGAGTACAAAAAAATTAGTGAACAGAATTTTATGACATTTATATAGAAAAAATGAAATGTGTTACATATTCTTGGAAATTTAAAGAAACATATACATATATATGTGAAATATGATATCTCAAATTTGAGTGAGTCATTTATGTCATACTTTACTTTGAAAATGATCAGGGCGGAGAAAAAATGCATAAGAAAAAAAGAGAATTGAGATAAAATAAACAAAATGAGTTCACATTCATCATAGTTGAAGGTAAAAATCTAGGAACACATAAATATATAAGGATACAAAAGAATAGTTTTATTTGGAATATACGAAAAAATAATAGTTTGTTACATATCACTGGAAATGTAAATGCGTTTGTCATATAGATTGGAATTGGGGCTCTCGTGGACCATAAAAAAATATGTACAGGAAATAGGACCGTGGAAAGAAGTTGGACACAGTAGAATGTAATACCTGAAAAGTAGAAATGGGAAGATCAATTTTTGGCTATAGATTTCTACTCAGAAAAGTTGGAATAACTGGATTGATAAAGAAAGGACTATCACTATACACTTACATGGATGGTACGTATAAGTAATTTTGGTATTTGTTTGGTCATGCCTTTCCCTGCTGGTTTTTGTGGTTGACCCACTTGAATAATTAGATTGATAAACAAAGGATTTATGCATTTGCCCGTTGGATTTTGTCGGTAACCCACTTCAATTTCTCTTCAATATAGCTTTGCAAGGGGGCGACATTGATGTCATTGCAGATTTGAATGCTGAAAACTTCATTTTCTAATTCCGTTAGATCAATTGAAAGTTTACACAGAGCTTCATGAATGTCTCCATTCTATACCGAATACCGGACTAGCCAGTTGTCCATCTCTTCTTCATGATATTCAACAATCCTGTAAAACTTTTCTAAAGATAAGGCCTTCAAATTATCAACTTGTTTATCGAAATCTTGCTTGGTTAACGCCAGGGAGTTGAGGATTAAGTTGGGATCCTGGAATTCGTTTTTCTTTCTTGCTAAGTCTATTTTGGTGAGGTTTGTGAATAATGTTTCTTTCTTTGATATTTCTTTCTCACATGATTAGACGATGAGGTACAGGTTCTTTACTTTCTCTTTCCAGCATGCTTCTAATTGAGTGAGCCATTTTTTGGACAGGAGATCATGTTGTCTTCTTCTCGTCTCTGGCATGTTATTGACATGAAAGGAAAAAGGGATGATCGTGTGTACATAGAAAGTTTCTTCATTTTTTAAATCCGTCTGCAGAAGAAGGAGAAACTTATGTGCCTTGCTCCCCATAGAATCCATATTTTGTGATGTTTCCCAGGCCTTAGTAATCAATTCCATTCTTTTGTTGATATTTTTCTCAACATATCCTCTACAGGATGCAAGGAAGTTGGAGGACCCTTTTAGATTTGTTGCATGGGTGCACGTAGTTGCAGGCCTAGCTATTTCCAAATAAATTCCAAGCAATGGCATAGGAAATAAATATTCCTCTAATTCCTTAATCCGGTTCTTTAGTCTGCCATTTTCGGCTTCAATGACTGCAAAAGAATCATGAAGAGCATCTTTGGTCACTCTGTGAAGTTGAGAGATTTTCGACGACTGCATATTGGCAAGGTCAAGTTCTAAACGATGTTTTATTTTCTTATTTTTTACATCTCTTTTTTCAATGATTAATTTTTTTGATTCGGTTTCAAAAGAAGCACTCTGGAATACGAAGGATTCATCTTCATAAAAAAATTCAGTATCAACCATGTCCATTGAGCATGTATGCTGAATTGGGTCTCCGAGTTGATCAAGGTTGTAGAATATGCTTTCCAGATCAACATCAATATCCATTTATTCACTGTAAATTTCGGGCTACTCTGCCTCCCCTACAATTCTTTTTCCCTTTTTCTGCACAGATAGCTCATGAGGAATATGTTTAGTGTATCTCTACAAAATTGTTGTGGAGCTACTGCCATTAGTTAATGAAAAAGTTGGCTTGCTCTAGACGCTGCTTGAAATGAATAAATGGAAGGGACAATATAACCCCTCGGAAACATTGCTTCAATGTGTGCGAATGGAAAATATCCTCATTAATGACAATATCTATGCGTTTTGTATGGTGACATGTTAAAAGTAAAGCGTAATTATTGTATACTTAGAAGTGTGAAGGTGGGGGTTACGGTGAAGAACATTTAAGGATTGGAGGTTTCATGAATGAACCAAGATGACGGTGTGCGAATGACATTCCATGGTATTTGAAATTAAGAGTGGGAAGAGATTAGAGGTTTCATGAAGGAAGGAAGCTGACAGCATGCGAATGACATTCCATGGAATTTTAATTTAAGACTGGGAAGAAATAAGAAAAGCCTTCACAAAAAATGCAACTTAGACGTTCCCTGCACAATGACCTGTTAGCATTAAAGATTTAGAAAGAAGACATATATATATATATATATATATATATATAGATATATAAACACTATTTCTTATTATGCACACGTGCAAAGGTGACGGGCATAGGGAAGAGAAAGAAAGGAAGGAATGGACAAGTCTGAAAGTGCATGGTGAAACTGTTGAGTGTTAGCATCAGTTAGAATTGATCAGCTAAGAAAAGCAAAGGAATCGGTTTGACTACTAGTGCATATTTCACAATTCATGTGAAACACCAACTCTGCGGTTACTAGACGAGTATGTGTAGAAATGAGGAAAAACTAAAAATGTACTTCATGAAGTGTGGACAAGAGATTTTATAGATTCGGGATCGCGGGTTCCCGGGAAGGTGGGATAAAAAGAAGGCTTTTATTGTTCGGTGTTCTACAAATAGCAGACACAGTTATGAGATATACAAATTGACAAGAAGACTTGTAGGGTGGATGACATTTTATAGACCATCCACAGTTTTTGTATCATGAGTTCTCGGGCTGGCGAGGTAAAAAACGGGGCTGTATTGTTTGGTGCCTTACAAATAGGTTATGATAATAAATTGACAAGAAGATTTGTGGGATGTCTGGCTCAACATTCTATTCCGGGGGTGGTGTGCTCCCACAAATGAGCAATACATACTTGCGGGCTGTACATTGGGATGATTTACGCCATATAGAAATTGGGTTCTCAGGCTGGCGGGGTAAAAATTGGCTAAGCAAAGCAAAGGGCTCCGTTTGACTCCCAGTGCACATTTCACAATTCATGTGCAACACCAACTCTGTGGTTACCAGATCAGTGTGTGTAGAAAGGAGGCAAAACTAAATATGTACCTTTATAAAGTATGGACATGAGATTTTATAGATCATGCATCGATATCGCATTCCATACTTGCGGGTTCTTGGGCGGGAGGGGTCAAAAAATAGGCCTCTATTGTTATGTGTTCTACAAATAGGACATACAGTTCCGCACTATACAAATTGAAAAGCGGACTTGCAGGGTGGCTGAGATTTTATGGACCATGTACAGTTTCTGGATCACGCATCATCGAGCTAGTGGGGTTAAAAATGGGCCTCTATTGTTCGGTACCTAGAAAATTTCTTATGATCATAAATTGACAAGCAGATTTGCAGGCTGGTCGGCTCAACATTTGTTAATTGACAAGTGGATTTGCGAGCTCGCCAGTTGTACATTCTACTTTTAGTCATTTCTGCAATATCCAAATTGGTAGACTCCAGGGATGGCGGGCTCCCATAAATGAGCACTACATACCAAATATGTACATATCCCTTATTCCATACTTAATCACTTATTTGGATCACGCACTTGCAGGCTGTACATTGTGCCTCTAATGTTTCGTGTCCTGCAAATACCAGTGATAGTTGGACGATATACATATTGACAAGTGGACTTGTGGGCTAGTTGGCTCAACATTGCATTTCTACTGGATTGCAGACGTGCAACGTAGTGGCCTCTCAATTTAAAAATAAAAAAATAAAAAACAAACATACCTATGCACAAGTTTGACAAATACAGAGAAAGTAAACGAAAAATTGTTTACTATGGAACACGGGCAGAAAAAGAATGCAACTTTGCATGGATTCCTCTACATATCTGGGTAGGATTTCTTTGTGCCCTCTAGTTTTCCTCTCTATTTCTATCAAAAAAAGTACAAAACAAAAGGGATATGAAAATAAGTTCAGATGTTAAGAAAAATGCAACTACTATGTACATATACAAAAAAAAATAGAATAAGATGAATAGAGTCACAAATAGTTTTTGGGAGGATGTACCTTTTTTTTTTTCACACAATGTATATTTTATAATTCAATTAGAACACGGTCTGTATGCTCACCAGAACGATATGTGTAGAAATGAGGGATATAGATATGCTTTGAAACATAGAAATATGAGTTTGCAATAAGTTTGATGTATATATCATAAGTCAAGTGCAATACCAATTGTATCGTGATCAGACCAATGTGTCTAAGACAAATATAATGCATTGAGGAATGTGCACATTGGACTAGACATGGTTAATAAGTGTGTTTTGCAGATGGCCTGTGTTGTTCAAAATAAAGTGGAGACTGTATTTGCACATGTAGTTTTCCAATTCTTTTGTTCTGCTAGTATTTTGTAGCATGTCAATATTGAAGTCTCCTACAAGTACAATAGGTCCATTCAGATGGAAATGGCCAAATGCATTGGAAATAATATGTACTGTGTTGGAGAATGCTGCATGGGGAGAAGCATATAGATTCAATATTGCAACTTCTGTTTAATGGGAAGTTGTTTTTGCAAGCACCAGTTCAACATTCTTTTCTTCGATATGTATATGGTCCAAATTTTTTACATGTCTTTTCACCAGTATCATCACCCCATGTGTAACGTAGCTTGATATGAAATTGTGATTTGGGAATTGTTTGTTCTTCATGAATAATGCCATGTGTGTTTCCTGCAAGAACAAAATATCGGATTGCATTAAATCATAGTCATTCAGTATATCATCCATGTTTGCATTTAAGTTGCGTGTGTTAAGCGAGAGAATTGATACAGATGAATTTGTTTGTATGGATTGTTAATCATAATGCAATTGCCATTTTGGAGTGGTCCTGAGTCATTCCATCTCAATATAAACTTTCTGTTTCACTTTGAAGTTATCTTTTGTGAGAGGACTTAGTAAATACAAAGATTCTATGCTTCTGACATAGGACAGTGCTATGTATACAAGTCCATGTATCCGAATTCTAGCAGGCTGAAATGGAACATTATCAAGTGTTAGTCCTTGTGATCTATGGACTGTACATGCACATGGAAGTTTAATGGTAAACTGTTTTCGAATCTTCAGTCGACTTGTCTTTGCTGATGTCGATACTGGCTTGGATATTCACAAAATAGGTTTCCAATCACTACCAGTGTTTGAATTATATAGATAAGACACCTTGCTTTCTTGCCGCTTTCCTATATGCAGTTCATGGAACTTAATCCAAAGGAAATCCACTTTTTCTATCTTCGTATAGCCTTTTAGTATTCCATCTGCACCATTCACCAAGCCATATTGTGAATCATAGTTATAAGCATATATTTCAACTAGAATTTCTAATTTTAGTACAAACTGCAAAGGTAAAGTGACTGAATGTTCATGACATGGCACATTTCCATGGTTTTCCTCTTCCAGGTCAATCAAATTGATCATAATATCATCATCAGGCATGAGCAACAACATGTGGATCTTATGCTTTGCAACATCCTTATTTCTGTAGAACAGGTAAGGGAACGTTGGGTCTGTTGGTGCAGGCCGTAAGCACCTCAAATTGATATAGGTCAAGTCATCATATGTTTGGTTGTTTGTGTGCATTCTATTCAGAATTGCAATGAATGTTTCATCTGTCTGGCACATTGTAGTATGCAACTCAAAGCATTTAATATTGTCTCTCCAGAAGTCATAGGTGATTGTATCCATGTTAACGGTAGGTTGTTCAAATATCAAAGAATCTTGGACAGGATGTGCCTGGTAAATATCCCCATAGAATATCATGTCAATGTTTCCAAAGTATTTCGTCTGAACATGTTTTATGCTTCTTAATTGGTTGTCAATGGTATACAAGAACCGAATCCCAATCAAAGATGCTTCATCTATAAAGACAAGTTGGAGTTCCTCATAAATATTAGATAATGTATCAAACATTTCCTTGCTAAGTGGAAGAAACTGTGACTTGTTAAAAGGCATTAAAAATGCAGAGTGAACTGTTGTTCCACCAACATTGTATGCAGCTTTTCCAATGTACACAACTATTAGGCCCTTTGGTTTCATAGGATCAGAGGAATTGTTTGAATCACAGATTCGTATAAGCATTTGGAACAATGCTTTCACTGTGAATGTCTTGTTTGTTCTTGCTCTGCCTGTAAGGAACACATGCACATGACTGTTCATGTTCAATTGTTTTTTAAGAGCAATGTCCTTTAGAATTGTTTGTTGTTCACGATTCAACAGATGTCTTATTCTGTGGTATTCATTATTTTCAATTAGGAAAAGATGTTTTGTAACTTGAAAACCAAGATTGATATGTTTTTCACTTCCAGCCGTTGGAGGATGAGGCAAATCCACTTGTAAGTCATAGGAATTGGAAGGAGTTCTGGTTGTTTTTTTGTTTCTGAATGTCTCATCATGATCACTTGGTTTTTCTAGGTCATTAAGTGCAACTTCTAGATTTCCCCATGTTGGATTAACATTGTAGGTAAATCTAGCTTCATTGATGTGCACTATAGTCTCAAACGAAACATAAGTAGCCTCCCATGTAGAGAAGTTCTGTATTAATGTCTCTTCGTTTTCATCAAACAAAATGTACAACAACAATTTTTCTCTACAATAGTGATGCAGGAGCATCGCCAACTCAGCAAGTGAGCCAGCATATCAAGCGAAAGTTCAGCTGGAAAAACAAACCCAAACTTTTGAAAATGCTTTGGGATTGTAGCGCAAGTCTTAAATGATCCTTTATGAAGGAGCGCCTTTTGTATGTTGTATCAGACCTGAGCCATACACTCTTGTCTGAAGTAGATAGGAGGCATTTACTTTAGTTAATGCAGGTAGATAGGATTTTATTTCCAGATTAGACAGTTTAGAGTTCGACAGGGAAAACGGATATAGACACCCTCCTTTGTACATTGTAACATTATTCAGATAATTCAGAAGCATTCAGAAGAGAAGAGCAAGCAGAGAATTGTATGAAGAACACCTATGTACAGATTTGAGTTAATAGAAGAGAGTCTTTGATTCAAATTCATGTCTGGTGTTGTTTCTCTGTGTATGTGGTTAATGTGCTCTTGAATGTTTGTTTTAAGGATATGCATTTGCTTTGAATATGTTGTGCATGTGATTTCAGGGTTTGAAACTGATGTCTGAGAAGGAAGAGAATGAGTTTCAATTGTTTCTCTATATGAGCCAGGAGATTCCTGCATGGAGTGCAGTTGAATTCATCGGCAAGGAGTGTCTTGATGAGAGCTCGATAGTTTAACGCTTATTCTCATTCCCACAGAAGTTGCAGGGGTTGTTGAAGCCGTGCGAAGAGTGTGTAGGTGGAGTTAGAGATCTCAGTTGTTAGTTGAGCAATGGAGTTAGACGACTGCTGCTGCCGAGAGGACACAGAGTCTGAAAGATGCAACACTTGGAAAGCGTTGAAGGCTAAACATAAGCAGGGCACGCAAGCTCAAGAGGGATAGTTCCTTCATGGTATTGTTGAAAGAGAGCCCAAGGGGTTTGGGTCGAGGAAGGTCTGAGAAGGAAGCACACTGTTCAGGAGTTGGAGGAAAGTGCCGAGGAGGACAGTTAGTTTTCTGAAGAAATCCTTGAGGAGGAGGAGTCGACGGTTAGGATTCGCAGGGGAGATCAGTGAAGTCCATAAAGCCATCAGATCTTGGGGAAGTTGCACAGGGTTTAAGATTTAGTGCGCAGGGAAGGAGTCGAAGCTCATTGGAACTCGACTCATCGGAGAATCGGAGTTTCCAGGAACATAGGATTCTCGTAGGGAGAATTCGTGACCTGCGATTTCCCGAAAGGAGCATAGCCGTAGATTCTGGGCTAGACACGTGTCAGTAATCTGGAGAGTCGGGGTTTCGACATTCCAGATTTTCCTATGCAAAAGAATTTCCACACTCGAAATCGCGATCCCGCGATAATCGATAGCGCGACGAGGAGAGGGTGACATGGAGGAGAGCGTCTGCATGTGCATCGGGGTTCGGCACCTCGAAGATCTTGGTGTCAAGAAAAAAATGGAGGAGCCACGAAACTCAAAACTGCGAGGGGTCCCACAGCTATAGCACTTGGAGTCGACAGGTGTCAATCCATATCAGAGATCGGGATTTGGAAGGGTCTGCGACATCATGCAGCAGGAATCGCGAATTCACAAAACGCAAATTCACGATCATCGTTAGGGCGTGGGCCATAGGTGTCAGAGCTAAGGATAGGTGGCATCGGAAGTCGGAGATCAGAGATCCCAAAGGCGCGGGTTCTTCGCATTGCAAACTAGCGAACTTCGAAGATCCGACAGGGAAAGAAGACCCTAGTCTCGTGGATAACGGTCACCTGCAAAAGGAGTTAGACAGAGGGGGCTAAGGAACGAAGCTAAGCGCCATCACAGATCGGGAATTGGGGATCCACAAGGTGAGTGATTTGTGATCTCGTGTATACCGATTTCCCGACGGGTAAATTCCCGATCTGGGGTAAGCAAGCCGTGGACAAGTGATCATCAGGATTTGGGGATTGGTGAAACCCGATTCTGTGAGCTCAGGACTCGCAATATCGCGAGGATCGATTTTCCCGATTTGAGGAAGGGAGATCACAAAGAAAGTCCGTGGGTATTGAGAACTCCCGACAGGGGGTTGAAGAATAATTTTAACTCTTCGAGCCGAGCTAAAAGAAGGTCCTGGTGAGAGAGGACATGTGCTGGGTAGTGTCTACGTCAAGTGGTATCAGAGCGAGTATCTTGTCTGTATATTTCAGACAGGGGGAGAAAGAAGAACTGAAGTACTCTAATACACGTCAAGTGGTATCAGAGCGGGAACTCTTTGTTTTCTGCGATAGAGAGGAAAGAAGGAATTTCACCATGCCGCCCAGAAGAGAAAGGAAATCGCCTGATCCAGAGGATAGGGATGTGCGAAGAAGAGGTAGGCCGATAGGGAATCTAGAGATGGAAAGATAGATACGATATCTCAGAGCGATATTGGAAGATATGGAAGCAGCGCAGAGACCCACAGCCAATGTTGGAGATCTAAGTGACTCTGAAGGAGAAGCTAAAGCCGAACAACAAGGAGAAGTTGCAACTGAAGATGCAGCCAACGAGCGATTGATTAAAGCTATCGCCCGGATGAGTTCGAAAACGAAAATGGACATTCCAACTTATGAAGGAAGTCTGGATGCAGAAGAGCTGTTGGATTGGATTAGATCTCTTGACACCTACTTAGATTATGAGGATATCGAAGAGGATAAAAAGGTAAGGCATGTTGTCACGAAATTGAAAGGACATGCAACGTTATGGTGGGACGAGCTTCAGGCAGATAAACGTTCCAAAGGTAAGCAAAAGATCAAAAGCTGGGATCGAATGATAGCGAAGATGAAGGCGAAATTCATCCCAAGGGATTATCAGATCACACTATTCAGGAGGATGTAGAACCTGAGACAAAATTTGATGATGGTGATGGAGTATACCGAAGAATTTTACAAGCTCAATATCAGAGCAGTTCATCGGGAGAGCGATGATGAAAAAGTCGCCAGGTATATGATCGGCTTAAGATACGATATCCAGGACGAGATGAGTATGACAACCATCAAAACGGTTGAGGATGCGTATCATATGGCATTGAAGGTAGAAGAGAAGCTAAGCCATAAGCCAGCAAAGTGAGGCCGAGGAAGAAGTCAGCCGAGAGGCAAAGCAGTTGCCCAGGATAAATTCCAGAAGCCCAAGGAGGAGTGGAAGAGACCTCAGGGTAAATTTGAAAGAGGTGGAACCTCACAGCGAGGGCCACATGCCGAACAGAAAAGGCAGCAAATTGATCAGCGAGGAGATTATGCTGATGCAAACACTTTTCCTCGTACTAGAGGTCAAGTTAGAGGAAGAGGAGGAGTAATCACATGTTACACATGTGGGAAGAATGGGCACAAAGCAGTTGACTGTCCAGACAGGAAGAAAGATGGAGGAGAAGCTCACATCGCCGAAGCACAAAGGCGATCTGCTGAAGCAGAAGACGCAAGAGACGGAAGGTCGCTAATGATTCGTAAGTTTCTCTTAACACCCGAGAAGGAGGTGGAGGACATAGCTCAGATAAGCAGGCTTTTCAGAACTGCATGCAAGACCAAAGACATGAAATGCAAAGTGATAGTGGACAGCGGAAGCACCGATAATCTCGTTTCGACCGAGATGGTGGAGAAACTAACGCTGGAGACAACTGATCACCCGAGTCCATATAAAGTCTCATGGCTACAGAAGGGACATCAGGTGAGTGTCAATAAACAGTGCTTAGTGGACATTAAAATCGGAGGGTATAATGATAAAATTCTCTGTGATGTTATTCCTATGGATGTATGTCATTTACTGCTGGGAAGACCATGGCAGTATGATAGAAACGTAATTCATGATGGGAAAATGAATACGTATACCCTGGAGAAGAATGGGAGAACACATATGTTGCTTCCGATAAAAGATAAGGAGGTGAAACCGGAAGTGAACAATAGGATACTTCTCATGAGTGGGAAGGAACTTCTAGCAGAAGTAAATAAGAAAGAAGATCCACAATTCTTTGTGGTCAGAAAACCTAGAATCATTTTGACCAGCATAAGAGTGGATGATTTGCCAGAAGAAATTCAGGAACTGCTGGAGGAGTTCGCTGATATAGTGGTGGATGAATTACCTCATTCATTGCCGCCAATGAGGAGCATAAGTCACCACATAGACCTTGTACCGGGAGCTAGTTTACCAAACAAGGTTGCGTACAGGTTGACACCTCAGGAGAATGAGGAGGTCAAAAGGTAGGTGCAGGAACTGCTAGACAAAGGACTGGTTAGAGAAAGTTTGAGTCCGTGTGCCATTCCAATGGTACTAAGTCCAAAGAAAGATGGAGGTTGGAGAATGTGTACAGATTGCAGAGCCATTAATAAGATCACCATCAGGTATTCGTTCCCATTGCCAAGAATGGACGACTTGATGGACTGTTTAAGTGGAGCTAATTTTTTTTCAAAGGTCGATTTGAAAAGCAGATACCATCAAATTTGCATGATGGAAGGCGATGAGTGGAAGACAGCCTTCAAGACAAATGAAGGGTTGTATGAATGGCTAGTCATGCCATTTGGCTTGACGAATGCGCCAAGTACATTCATGAAGCTGATGAACAAAGTGTTGAAAGAATTCATTGGTAAGTTTGTCATTGTTTATTTAGATGACATATTGATTTTCAGCAAAACTAAGACAGAACATCTGAAGCACTTAGCTGCAGTAATGAGAAAGCTACAGCAAGAGAAGTTGTTGATCAACGTGAGAAAATCTTCATTTATGAAGAGAGAACTCATTTACTTGGGGTTTGTCATATCAGAAAATGAATTGAAGATGGATCCAAGTAAAGTGGAGGTAATTAAGAATTGGCCATCACCAAGAAATGTTTTCGAGGTGAGAAGTTTCCATGGACTGGCGAGTTTCTACAGAAAATTCATTAGGAATTTCAGTGGGATTAGCGCAGCAATGATGGATAAAGTCAAGAAGAGACATAAGTCTTTTCATTGGACTAAAGAGGCAGAAAAGAGCTTCAATTTGTTGAAGCGAAAGATCACCGGACAGCCGATGTTGGTGTTGTGAGATTTTCAAAAAGTTTTCCAGGTAAAGTGTGATGCAAGTGGCTTTGCCATAGGAGTGGTCTTGAGTCAGGATGACAGACCAATTGCTTATTTCAGTGAGAAGCTGGATGAAGAAAAGCTGAAATACTCCACATATGATAAGTAATTTTATGCTATCATACAGGCATTAAGGAAGTGGAGGCATTACTTGATCCCAAAAGAATTTGTATTGTATAGTGATAATCATGCATTACAGTTTGTGACTCAGCAGGAGAAGCTGAACCAAAAACATGCAAAATGGGTAGAGTATATGCAGAATTTTACATTTGTAATTAAACACATTTCAGGGACTACTAACAAAGTGGCTTATGCTTTGAGAAGGAAGTATTTGTTGTTGCAGGAGTTCCGAGTAAAGACATTGGGTTTTGAAAACCTTGAAGATATGTATGAAGGCGATGCAGATTTTGCAGAGGCATACGAGGTAGCTGAGAATCCAGTTCTCAGAGACAGAAGCCCGTGGATGGATTACATGATTCAGAATGGACTGTTGTTTAGAGGAAACCAGTTATGCATTCCAAATTGCTCCATGAGGGAGAACCTGCTAAAGGAGAAGCACCGTGGTGGGTTAGCGGGGCATTTTGGCCATGACAAGACATTTGCGAAGCTAAGCGAAGCATACTTCTGGCTGAATATGCAAACAGATGTCAAGAAGTTTGTTGACAGGTGCAGAGTTTTCCAACATTCTAAGGGAAGAAAGAATAACGTAGGTCTTTATCAACCATTACCCATACCAGAAAGGCCATGGGAGGTGATCAACATGGATTTCGTACTAGGATTGCTGAGGACACAAAGAGCACATGATTCAATATTTGTGGTGGTTGACAGGTTTTCAAAGATGGCACATTTTATTCCATTCCAGAAGACCAGTGATGTGACTCATATCGCAAATTTGTTCTTTAAGGAGATCGTTAGACTTCATGGTTTACCCAGAAGCACTGTATCGGACAAGGATACAAAGTTCATTGGACATTTCTGGAGGTCACTCTGGAAGAATATGGGAACTAACTTGATGTTTAGTTCAGCCTATCATCCTCAGATGGATGGGAAAGTGGAGGTTGTAAATAGAAGTCTGGGAGACTTACTCAGAAGCCTAGTGACAGAGCACCACAACAGCTGGGAAAATATGTTGCCACAGGCAGAGTTCGCGTACAATGATTCACTGAATAGTAGCACAGGTAAAAGTCCATTTGAGATTGTATATGGAAGACAGCCAAGAGGAGTATCTGAGCTGATGGATTCAGAGCAGATAAAGACAAAGAGCGTGAGCGCTGAAGAATTCGCAGAGGCGATGGAAGAACTTCACAGCAGGGTGAAGCATCGATTGCTGGAGTTGAACTAGGAATATAAACGCAGAGCGGATCAACATCGAAGACAACTTCAATTTGAGGTTGGGGATCTAGTTCTAGCACATATGAGGAAGGAAAGGTTCCCAAGGGGAACATACAACAAGCTGTAGATGAAGAAAATTGGGCCATGCAGAGTCCTGAAGAAGTTGGGAGAAAACGCTTATGAAATTGAGTTGCCGGATAACATTGGGATATCTCCGACATTCAATGTCTCAGACTTATATCCATATAAGGCTGAGGAACCAAGGGTTAGGAGTGATGAACAACTAGAAATTCAGTGGCAGAAGTAGATGCCGATTGCAGAGAGGCCACAGATGGAGAGGATACTTGACAAAAGAGTCAGTAAAAGAACCAGATGGAAGCAATACTTCGAGTATCTGGTGAAATGGAAGAATCATCCAGTGGAGGATGCCAGCTGGGAGACAGAAGCAGTCATTCAAAAGCATGGACAAACCGTGCAGGAGCTTATGGACAGGAGCCCATGAAAGTTTTCAAGCCGAGGAGTATGATGCAGGAGCATCGCCAACTCAACAAGTGAGCCAGCATATCAAGCGAAAGTTCAGCTGGAAAAACAAACCCAAACTTTTGAAAATGATTTGGGATTGTAGCGCAAGTCTTAAATGATCCTTTATGAAGGAGCACCTTTTGTATGTTCTATCAGACCTCGAGCCATACGCTCTTGTCTGAAGTAGATAGACGACATTTACTTTAGTTAATGTAGGTAGATAGGATTTTATTTCCAGATTAGACAGTTTAGAGTTCGAGAGGGAAAACGGATATAGACACCCTCCTTTGTACATTGTAACATTATTCAGATAATTCAGAAGCATTCAAAAGAGAAGAGCAAGCAGAGAATTGTATGAAGAACACCTATGTACAGATTTGAGTTAATAGAAGAGAGTCTTTGATTCAAATTCATGTCTGGTGTTGTTTCTCTGTGTATGTGGTTAATGTGCTCTTGAATGTTTGTTTTCTGGATATGCATTTTCTTTGAATATGTTGTGCATGTGATTTCAGGGTTTGAAACTGAAGTCTGAAAGGAAGAGAATGAGTTTCAATTGTTTCTCTATATGATCCAGGAGATTCCTACATGGAGTGCAGTTGAATTCATCCGCAAGGAGTGCGTTGATGAGAGCTCGATAGTTTAACGCTTATTCTCATTCCCACAGAAGTTGCAGGGGTTGTTGAAGCCGTGCGAAGAGTGTGTAGGCGGAGTTAGAGATCTCAGTTGTTAGTTGAGCAATGGAGTTAGACGACTGCTGCTGCTGAGAGGACACAGAGTCTGAAAGATTCAACACTTGGAAAGCGTTGAAGGCTAAGCATAAGCAGGGCACGCAAGCTCAAGAGGGATAGTTCCTTCGTGGTATTGTTGAAAGAGAGCCCAAGGTGTTTGGGTCGAGGAAGGTCTGAGAAGGAAGCACACTGTTAAGGAGTTGGAGGCAAGTGCCGAGGAGGACAGTTAGTTTTCTGAAGAAATTCTTGAGGAAGAGGAGTCGACGGTTAGGATTCGCAGGGGAGATCAGCGAAGTCCAGAAAGCCATCAGATCTTGGGGAAGTTGCACATGGTTTAAGATTTAGTGCGCAGGGTAGGAGTCGGAGCTCATTGGAACTCGACTCATCGAAGAATCAGAGTTTCCAGGAACATAGGATTCTCGCAGGGAGAATTCGTGACCTGCGATTTCCCGAAAGGAGCATAGTCGTAGATTCTGGGCTGGACACGTGTCAGTAATCTGGAGAGTCGGGGTTTCGGCATTCCAGATTTTCCTATGCAAAATAATTTCCACACTCGAAATCGTGATCCTACAATAATCGATAACGCGACGAGGAGAGGGTGACATGGAGGAGAGCGTCTGCGTGTGCATCGGGGTTCGGCACCTCGGAGATCTTGGTGTCGAGAAAAAAACAGAGGAGCCGCGAAACTCCAAACTGTAAGGGGTCCCACAGCTATAGCACTTGGAGTCGACAGGTGTCAATCCATATCAGAGATCGGGATTTGGAAGGGTCTGCGACATTGCACAACAGGAATCGCGAATTCCCAAAACATAAATTCCCGATCATCGTTAGGGCGTGGGCCACAGGTGTCAGAGCTGCGGATAGGTGGCATCGGAAGTTGGAGATTAGAGATCCCAAAGGCGCGGGTTCTTCGCATTGCAAACTCGCGAACTCCGAAGTTCCGATAGGGAAAGAAGACCCTAGTCTCGTGGATAACGGTCACCTGCAAAAGGAGTTAGACAGAGGCGGTTGAGGAATGAAGCTAAGCGCCATCACAGATCGAGAATTGGTGATCCACAAGGTGAGTGATTTGTGATCTCGCGTATACCGATTTCCCGACGAGTAAATTCCTGATCTGGGGTAAGCAAGCCATGGACGAGTGATCATCGGGATTCGGGGATTGGTGAAACCCGATTCCATGAGCTCAGGACTCGCAATATCGCGAGGATCGATTTTCCCGATTTGAGGAAGGGAGATCACAAGGAAAGTCTGTGGGTATTGAGAACTTCCGACAGGGGGTTGAAGAATAATTTTAACTCTTTGGGCTGAGCTAAAAGAAGGTCCTGGTGAGAGCAGACATGTGCCGGGTAGCGTCTATGTCAAGTGGTATCAGAGCGAGTATCTTGTCTATATATTTCAGACAGGGGGAGAAAGAAGAACTGAAGTACTCTGATACACATCAAGTGGTATTAGAGCGGGGACTCTTTGTTTTCTGCGATAGAGAGGAAAGAAGGAATTTCACCATGCCGCCCAGAAGAGAAAGGCAATCGCCTGATCCAGAGGATAGGGATGTGCAAAGAAGAGGTAGGCTGGCAGGGAATCTAGAGATGGAAAGACAGATACGCGATCTCAGAGCGATATTGGAAGATATGGAAGCAGCGCAGAGACCCACAGCCAATGCTGGAGATCTAAGTGACTCTGAAGGCGAAGCTGAAGCCGAACAACAAGGAGAAGTTGCAGCTGAAGATGCAGCCAACGAACGATTGATTAAAGCTATCGCCCGGATGAGTTCGAAAACGAAAATGGACATTCCAACTTATGAAGGAAGTCTGGATGCAGAAGAGCTGTTGGATTGGATTAGAGCTCTTGACACCTACTTCGATTATGAGGATATCAAAGAGGATAAAAAGGTAAGGCATGCTGTCATGAAATTGAAAGGACATGCAGCGTTATGGTGGGACGAGCTTCAGGCAGATAGACGTTCCAAAGGTAAGAAAAAGATCAAAATCTGGGATCAAATGATAGCGAAGATGAAGCCGAAATTCATCCCAAGGGATTATCAGATCACACTATTCAGGAGGATGTAGAACCTGAGACAGAAGTTGATGACGGTGATGGAGTATACCGAAGAATTTTACAAGCTCAATATCAGAGTAGTTCATCGGGAGAGCGATGATGAAAAAGTCGTCAGGTATATGAATGGCTTAAGATACGATATCCAGGACGAGATGAGTATGACAACCATCAAAACGGTTGAGGATGCGTATCAGATGGCATTGAAGGTAGAAGAGAAGCTAAGCCATAAGCCAGCACAACGAGGCCGAGGTAGAAGTTAGCCGAGAGGCAAAACAGTTGCCCAGGATAAATTCCAGAAGCCCAAGGAGGAGTGGAAGAGACCTCAGGGTAAATTTGAAAGAGGTGGAACCTCACAGCAAGGGCCACATGCAGAACAGAAAAGGTAGCAAATTGATCAGCGAGGAGATTATGCTGATGCAAACACTTTTCCTCGTACTAGAGGTCGAGTTAGAGGAAGAGGAGGAGTAATCACATGTTACACATGTGGGAAGAATGGGCACAAAGCAGTTGACTGTCCAGACAGGAAGAAAGATGGAGGAGAAGCTCACATCGCCGAAGCACAAAGGTGATCTGCTGAAGCAGAAGACACAGGAGACGGAAGGTCGCTAATGATGCGTAAGGTTCTCTTAACACCCGAGAAGGAGGTGGAGGACATAGCTCAGAGAAGCAGGCTTTTTAGAACTGCATGCAAGACCAAAGACAGGAAATGCAAAGTGATCGTGGACAGTGGAAGCACCGATAATCTCGTTTCGACTGAGATGGTGGAGAAACTAGAGCTGGAGACAACTGATCACCCGAGTCCATATAAAGTCTCATGGCTATAGAAGGGACATCAGGTGAGTGTCACTAAACAGTACTTAGTGGACATTAAAATCGGAGGGTATAATGATAAAATTCTCTGTGATGTTATTCCTATGGATGTATGTCATTTACTGCTGGGAAGACCATGGCAATATGATAGAAACGTAATTCATGATGGGAAAATGAATACGTATACCTTGGAGAAGAATGGGAGAACACATATGTTGCTTCCGATAAAGGATAAGGAGGTGAAACCGGAAGTGAACAACATGACACTTCTCATGAGTGGGAAGGAACTTCTGGCAGAAGTAAATAAGAAAGAAGATCCATAATTCTTTGTGGTCAGAAAACCTAGAATCATTTTGACCAGCACAAGAGTGGATGATTTGCCAGAAGAAATTCAGGAACTGCTGGAGGAGTTCGCTGATATAGTGGTGGATGAATTACCTCATTCATTGCCGCCAATGAGGAGCATAAGTCACCACATAGACCTTGTACCGAGAGCTAGTTTACCAAACAAGGCTGCGTACAGGTTGACACCTCAGGAGAACGAGGACGTCAAAAGGTAGGTGCAGGAACTGCTAGACAAAGGACTGGTCAGAGAAAGTTTGAGTCCGTGTGCCATTCCAACGGTACTAAGTCCAAAGAAAGATGGAGGTTGGAGAATGTGTACAGATTGCAGAGCCATTAATAAGATCACCATCAGGTATCGGTTCCCATTGCCAAGAATGGATGACTTGATGGACTGTTTAAGTGGAGCTAATTTTTTTTCAAAGGTCGATTTGAAAAGCAGATACCATCAAATTTGCATGAGGGAAGGCGATGAGTGGAATACAACCTTCAAGACAAATGAAGGGTTGTACGAATGGCTAGTCATGCCATTTGGCTTGACGAATGTGCCAAGTACATTCATGAGGCTGATGAATGAAGTGTTGAAGGAATTCATTGGTAAGTTTGTCATTATTTATTTAGATGACATATTGATTTTCAGCAAAACTAAGGCAGAACATCTGAAGCACTTAGCTGCAGTAATGAGAAAGCTACAGCAAGAGAAGCTGTTGATCAACGTGAGAAAATCTTCATTTATGAAGAGAGAACTCATTTACTTGGGTTTTGTCATATCGGCAAATGACTTGAAGATGGATCCATGTAAAGTGGAGGTAATTAAGAATTGGCCATCACCAAGAAATGTTTTCGAGGTGAGAAGTTTCCATGGACTGGTGAGTTTCTATAGAAAATTCATTAGGAATTTCAGTGGGATTAGTGCAGCAATGATGGATACAGTCAAGAAGAGACATAAGTCTTTTCATTGGACTGAAGAGGCAGAGAAGAGCTTCAATCTGTTGAAGCGAAAGATCACCGAACAGCCGGTGTTGGTGTTGCCAGATTTTCAAAAGTTTTCCAGGTAAAGTGTGATGCAAGTGGCTTTGCCATAGGAGCGGTCTTGAGTCAGGATGACAAACCAATTGCTTATTTCAGCGAGAAGCTGGATGAAGCAAAGCTGAAATACTCAACATATGATAAGGAATTTTATGCTATCATACAGGCGTTAAGGAAGTGGAGGCATTACTTGATCCCAAAAGAATTTGTATTGTATAGTGATAATCATGCATTATAGTTTGTGACTCAACAGGAGAAGATGAACCAAAAACATGCAAAATGGGTAGAGTATATGCAAAATTTTACATTTGTAATTAAACACATTTCAGGGACTGCTAACAAAGTGGCTGATGCTTTGAGCAGGAAGTTTTTGTTGTTGCAGGAGTTCCGAGTCAAGACATTGGGTTTTGAAAACCTTGAAGATATGTATGAAGGTGATGCAGATTTTGCAGAGGCATACGAGGCAGCTGAGAATCGAGTTCTCAGAGACAGAAGCCTGTGGATGGATTACATGATTCAGAATGGACTGTTGTTCAGAGGAAACTAGTTATGCATTCCAAATTGCTCCATGAGGGAGAACCTGCTAAAGGAGAAGCACAGTGGTGGATTAGCGGGGCATTTTGGCCACGACAAGACATTTGCGAAGCTAAGCGAAGCATACTTTTGGCCGAAGATGCGAACAGATGTCAAGAAGTTTGTTGACAGGTGCAGAGTTTGCCAACATTCTAAGGGAAGAAAGCAGAACGCAGGTCTTTACCAACCATTACCCATACCAGAAAGGCCATGGGAGGTGATCAGCATGGATTTCATACTAAGATTGTTGAGGACACAAAGAGCACATGATTCAATCTTTGTGGTGGTTAACAGGTTTTCAAAGATGGCACATTTTATTCCATGCCAGAAGACCAGTGATGCGACTCATATCACAAATTTGTTCTTTAAGGAGATCGTTAAACTTCATGGTTTACCCAAAAGCACTATATCGGACAGGGATACAAAGTTCATTGGACATTTCTGGAGGACACTTTGGAAGAAGATGGGAACTAACTTGATGTTTAGTTCAGCCTATCATCCTTAGACAGATGGGCAAGTGGAGGTTTTAAATAGAAGTTTGGGAGACTTACTCAGAAGCCTAGTGACAGAGCACCACAATAGCTGGGAAAATATGTTGCCACGGGCAGAGTTCGTGTACAATGATTCACTGAATAGAAGCACAGGTAAAAGTCCATTTGAGATTGTATATGGTAGACAACCAAGAGGAGTATCTGAGCTGATGGATTTAGAGCAGATAAAGACAAAGAGAGTGAGCGCTGAAGAATTCGCAGAGGCGATGGAAGAACTTCACAGCAGGGTGAAGCAGCGATTGCTGGAGTTGAACTAGGAATATAAATGCAGAGCGGATAAACATCGAAGACAACTTCAATTTGAGGTTGGGGATCTAGTTCTAGCACATCCGAGGAAGGAAAGGTTCCCAAGGGGAACATACAACAAGCTGAAGATGAAGAAAATTGGGCCATGCAGAGTCCTGAAGAAGTTGGGAGAAAACGCTTATGAAATTGAGTTGCTGAATAACATTGGGATATCTCCGACATTCAATGTCTCAGACTTATATCCATATAAGGCTGAGGAAGCAGGAGTTAGGAGTGATGAACAGCCAGAAATTCAGTGGCAGAAGCAGATGCCGATTGCAGAGAGGCCACAGATGGAGCGGATACTTGACAGAAGAGTCAGCAAAAGAACCAGACGGAAGCAATACTTCAAGTATCTGGTGAAATGGAAGAATAATCCAATGGAGGATGCTAGCTGGGAGATAGAAGCAGTCATTCAAAAGCATTGACAAACCATGCAGGAGCTCATGGACAGGAGCCCATGAAATTTTTCACGCCGAGGAGTATGATGCAAGAGCATCGCCAACTCAACAAGCGAGCTAGCATATCAAGCGAAAGTTCAGCTGGAAAAACAAACCCAAACTTTTGAAAATGCTTTGGGATTGTAGCGCAAGTCTTAAATGATCCTTTATGAAGGAGCGCCTTTTGTATGTTGTATCAGACCTCGAGCCATATGCTCTTGTCTGAAGCATATAGACGACATTTACTTTAGTTAATGTAGGTAGATAGGATTTTATTTCCAGATTAGACAGTTTAGAGTTCGAGAGGGAAAACATATATAGACACCCTCCTTTGTACATTGTAACATTATTCAGATAATTTAGAAGCATTCAGAAGAGAAGAGAAAGCAGAGAATTGTATGAAGAACACCTATGTACAGATTTGAGTTAATAGAAGAGAGTCTTTGATTCAAATTCATGTCTGGTGTTGTTTCTCTGTGTATGTGGTTAATGTGCTCTTGAATGTTTGTTTTCTGGATATGCATTTGCTTTGAATATGATGTGCATGTGATTTCAGGGTTTGAAACTGAAGTCTGAGAAGGAAGAGAATGAGTTTCAATTGTTTCTCTATATGAGCCAGGAGATTCCTACATGGAGTGCAGTTGAATTCATTCGCAAGGAGTGCGTTGATGAGAGCTCGATAGTTTAACGCTTATTCTCATTCCCACAGAAGTTGAAGGGGTTGTTGAAGACATGCAAAGAGTGTGCAGGTGGAGTTAGAGATCTCAGTTGTTAGTTGAGCAACAAAGTCAGACGACTGCTACTGCCAAGAGGACACAGATTCTGAAAGATTCAACACTTGGAAAGCGTTGAAGGCTAAGCGTAAGCAGGGTGCACAAGCTCAAGAGGGATAGTTCCTTCGTGGTATTGTTGAAAGAGAGCCCAAGGGGTTTGGGTCGAGGAAGGTCTGAGAAGGAAGCACACTATTCAGGAGTTGGAGGCAAGTGCCGAGGAGGACAGTTAGTTTTCTGAAGAAATCCTTGAGGAGGAGGAGTCGACGGTCAGGATTCGCAGGGGAGATCGGTGAAGTCCCGAAAGCCGTCAGATCTCGGGGAAGTTGCGCAGGGTTTAAGCTTTAGTGCACAGGGAAGAAGTTTCTAGGAGCATAGGATTCTCGCAAGGAGAATTCGCGACCCGCGATTTTCCGAAAGGAGCATAGCTGTATATTCTGGGCTGGACACGTGTCAGTAATCGGGAGAGTCGGGTTTTCGACATTCGGGATTTTCCTATGCAAAAGAATTGCCACACTTGAAATCGCGATCCTGCGATAATCGATAGCGTGACGAGGAGAGGGTGACGTGGAGGAGAGCGTCCGCGTGTGCATCGGGGTTAGACACCTCGGAGATCTTGGTGTCGAGAAAATCATGGAGGAGCCGCGAAACTCCGAACTGCGAGGGGTCCCACAGCTATAGCACTTGGATTCGACAGGTGTCAATCCATATCAGAGATCAGGATTTGGAAGGGTCTGCGACATCGTGCAACAGGAATCGTGAATTCCCAAAACGTGAATTCTCGATCATCGTTAGGGCGTGGGCCACAGGTGTCAGAGCTGAGGACAGGTGGCATTGGAAGTCGGAGATCGGAGATCCCAAAGGAACGGGTTCTTTGCATTGCAAAATCGCGAACTCCAAAGTTTCGATAGGGAAAGAAGACCCTAGTCTCGTGGATAACGGTCACCTGCAAAAGGAGTTAGACAGAGGGGGCCGAGGAACGAAGCTAAGCGCCATCCCAGATTGGGAATCGGGGATCCACAAGGTGAGTGATTTGTGATCTCGCATATACCGATTTCCCGACGGATAAATTCCCGATCTGGGGTAAGCAAGCTGTGGATGAGTAATCATCAGGATTCGGGGATTGGTGAAACCCGATTCCGTGAGCTTAGGACTCGCAATATCGCGAGGACCGATTTTCCCGATTTGAGGAAGGGAGATCACAAAGAAAGTCTTTGGGTATTGAGAACTCCTGACAGGGGGTTAAAGAGTAATTTTAATTCTTCGGGCCAAGCTAAAAGAAGGTCCTGGTGAGAGCGGACGTGTGCCGGGTAGCGTCTACATCAAGTAGTTTTTAGAGTCACAATGTTTAATTTAATTTGACAAACCGTATCACAGAGGTTTTTTTTCTTTTTGATATGGGTGTACAATTTTTTTTGTAATGTGATACAAATTCTCTAAGCAGATATGCCTAATAGGAGATGGATGCTGAACATAATAATCAATAATAGAGTGACATACCACGTCCTCTGAATTGTTAGGCTCTTGTTGTATCAAAATCAGTGGTTTAAGCACAACTGTGTGTTTTTCAGGTGGAGATGTGTTTATGAAGACACATTTTATTGAACTACAAGTGAGGGGAAAGGAAATGACAATGTGAACTGCTTGCTGAACATACATTTGTTGAAGATTAAGGAATGTATCGCCAAGTGTCCGTATCATTTGTATCGCATCAATATGACTTCTTTCATATTCTTTGCATATTTTTCGGAATGCACTTGTCATAGATTTGTCAATCTTTGTCATATACAAGGTACAGTACCATGCTGCAACATATGCATTCAACACATACTCTGCATCTATATTTTCTTTCCACATAACTAGCATGTCCTTGGAGAAACTGTTGTTCCAAATGTGGGAGAGTTTTCGTTTAATGAAAAGTCTTGTTTTCCCAAGTGTACATTTTATGGCTTGGATGTACTCATCTTTTGATAGATTTACCTGTGTCAAGAAGGCATCAAAGCTCATCATTTTGTCAAATCCTCCTTGTTCTAGAAATGCGAACAAGGATTTAGATTTATCAACAACAACATTGTCCTCTAAACTAAGTGGCTCTATGATTCTTGTAGCTCTCATTGGTGGCATGGGAAAGTTGTATCTGCAATGCAAGCTTTTTCATTTTCTACAACTTCCTGTATGGTAATGTCTATGGACTTTCGTAAGTTCTGGATCCAAATGATATGTGTTGCATGTTATGTATTTATCCACAAATTGTTCGATCTCTAAATTTTTATCATCTCCATAGACAGGTGCACCCTCTATCCACAATAGTGCATGGTCATGTTCATTTCCCCTATTTTGGAATTTAGTCACAAAAAAATAGTTCGATATTTTTTCGACAAATGTTTCATCATGGCATATCAATTGTCTCAAAGCATTTATTCTATGTTTATAGTATTGAGTACATGTCACTAGGTCTTTTCGTATGAGGTAGTCAATGTCGTTATTTTCCAGTGTATCGATTTCTTTTTTACATTTCCTATTCCTATGCAGGTCAGATACGAAAGCCACCAATGGATCCCAGCAATGCTCTGCACTTGTAAATGTGATGAAAAATGTTGGCGGGCCCAATTGCCGGATCATTGCAATTTTTTTTTTTTTGTTGCAAATAGTCAAGAGAGGTGCGGATGTTCTTGAAATCTATGTATCCAATATCAGATTTCAGAATTTTTTCTATGTTTACTTTGTACTTCACATCCTTGGCCAACAACTTTCTTCCTTGTAAATTGCCTTTTCTTATTCGGACCCACATGCAGGACATAAATTGCTCTATTATTATACGCATTGTTTTGAAAAACAAATTTGTTATGTGACAAGAGAAGCAACCGCTTGAATGTAGCAGTTCCCATCAGACTATTTTATGATAATTGAATCATTCTGTAATATTAGTGCCACATGGATATCCATAGAAGAGTGTTGGAAAGTTCATTTCCTCAGCGAATTTTTCCTTGAATATTCCAAGTGGACGCTACCCCTTGCCAGGTGAAATTTCGACAATTTTGTCTTGCAAGTCACGATTGCACTGTGAATCAGTGAATCCATGCACCAATGTTTCAGCAGGTGTTTCATTCTCCAATTCATCACCTATATCAAAATCACTAGGATTTTCGAGAATGTCTGCAGATTTGGCATGTTATTCTGCGAGAACACTATTCCAGTTACCATTTATACAAATGTTTTCTTCTTTGTACAGGGCCCTGGATCATAATTCCTTTAATGCTTTCATAACAACATGCACACATATTTTTCCTATCTGATACACATTTTTGTATCACAAACATCTTTTTAGAGCCACAATGATTTTAATTGTATTGTTAATGAATCATGGAAATGCTTTTTGCACAACATCTAACTGAACATTCACGTTAATAATTGACCCTGTTAAGCCCATCTGGGGTCATTTATAGCCCCAAGGTCTGATTTGAGCAAATGTAATTCGCAGAGACACAAGCATCTCCTCAATTTCCTAAGTGCACTTACATCTTCTAGTGGTGTATTACATCTTATTCAGTCAGGGTTTGCAAACTATGACAATTTTCCATTTTCAACTGATTGTTTGCATGGAAGACAAACTTTCCCATTGGAAAATGGTTTATTGTGCACGTTCAATTGGAGGTATTATGCTTGCAAATCAAGCGTGAAAGACTTACTGTTTTTTGAAAAAATCAATTGTCCACAAATTGCACATGAAATGGAAGGAATGTCTTTCATTTGTTTCATGTAGGTCTGTCTTGCATTTTTCTTTCTCAGGGAAGTATGGGTACAAACTGTTTCCTGGTTTTCATTGGTACTGTTGCATGGTGTTTATTATAGACCACGAACTGGCACAGCTGCATGACCATTTTGGGATATACGATCGCACCTGTTTATGTTCTGTTTTGTACGAACAAATTTCTTTGCACTGTGATCTGTGAGTTTCTCTCTAAAAGGAAGTGTAGCAATGTATTTTTTTCTCTCGCGCATGACCTTTCTCAAGTTGTGGTAACTTACTCTAGGTTTCTTGCCCAAGGGCAAGATGAACTAGTGGCAATTGGGATGAATTTTACTCTCACCCATTTTCTCAGAAACTACTTTACATTTTTTGTTCAAGGCCTCTATGGCTTTATCACAAGTCCGACGAATTTGACGAGTAATTTTTTTCAAATTGTGATAACTTACTCTACGTTTTTCGTTTAAGCCCTCTATGCCCTCATCACAAATGTCATAAATTTTATGCATGTATTTTTTTTCAAGCCCTGTCTGCCCATATCGCAACCAGAAGGAGTCTCGTTTTTACTAAAAAGCATTCCACGCGTATGCAGATTCGATGCCATTTGGGTGGCATGGATAGTCAACCCTGAAAAACCAATATGTCCAAGCAAAGGTTCATAATGGATATGTGTTGTATCTGTTTTCAACGAGAGGATGTCAATTGTTCGATCATGATTTGAATCGGTAACCAAAGAATGGACAGTGCCATCTGGTAAGGGCAACCAGACCTAGATATTCACCTTGAATATCATAGACAATCATTGCAAACATAATCTGCAACCCTCCATATTCCCTTTTTCATATGGAAGTGCCATGTTCACAAGGTATTCCTGCCAACTTCCAACTGTCGACATATTTTCTACGAGATATGGGCAAAGGTGTTGATGCAAGCACCTAAAAGCCTGTTGGTTGCTGCCTATAATCGCATTGCAAAAGGAATGTACAATGTAAAGCCGTAGTGACTGAACATCGAACTCCTCTTCCACCAAACAACAAATTGCATTGAACATACTATCTCCACATCAAGACACAACATTTGTTGCCAGCTGTAAACCATGGCAATCTATGCCATGCAAAATCCATTTCCATTGCAATTGAAGGTCTTTACAAATAACGAACAAGTAAATACGAGGACCTTCTATATTGCATATGGACATTTTTCTGTACAATAGTGGTTCATAATGGCCACTGAGGGCATTGGCATCATGGAACAATATGCAATATGGACTGTCAGATGCAGTTTTGTTGAATAGTAGATATCTTGTTTTTCTTGTCAATGACCATATGCCAACTGATATATTCAACCAGTTAGACAACCATCATATACAAAATGTATCTCCCCAAAGTCCCCTCTGCTATGCAGGCAGAACTGGAGATGCAGACAACCACATCTTTGAAAAATAAGTAGCGACATCATGTATTCCATGCAACTGCCGAATAAAATCAGATTCCAGTTCGTATTCATAGGACTGCAAAGCCTCGACATCGCCATTTTTAAAACAGGTCAAGAAATAATCTATCAATCCATTGCGTAGCTTGGTCGATGAATATCGGAAATGCAATAGAATCTGGAATGTATCGGAAAGGCAATCCCCAATAGTATACGAGAATGCATCCAATCTAAAAAGCCCATTGCTATGGAAAATCATGTCAATGATGTCATGTATAATGGACCGTGTATCTATTTCATACGACTCAACATCTATTACTTCTTTCATCTCTTCAATTGTCATTTTCAAGTTGTTTGCTACATACTTTAAGTTTCTATCAAAACAAAGAAAAGCAGGGGAAAAAAATAAAAGGTAGCAAAATAAAAAAGGAAAGAAAAATAGCGCACCAATCCCCATATGTATCTTTTAACCTTCTTCTTCTCAACTTGAATCCCCCTTATTCCCATACCAGATGAGAAGAAAACAGACCGACACTGGAAACTGAACCAAGCAGAAGAAAGAACGCAAATAAATAAAACCATAACTTTACCCAGCAGAAAGAGAATAGGTAGACGTAGTTTTTCGACCCACGGAATAAAAGCATACCCTGTGTCTATACCCCGCCCGATGGTTCCCTCTTCTGATACCTCCCAACTACTTTTCGTAAAGCCCTCTGCATTGCAATTTTTGGAAAACCTTTGGACGTGACAGATGGCATATGAAGACGCATGGTTTCCAGGAACAGAAACTAAGAGCACAAATAAAGATGGTCTGCAACAGAATTTGGAGGCATAAATTCCCACCATTGGAAAACAAAAAGAATAGGGAAACTTACCCATCAACAAAGGATGACAAGAGCTCAGCCCCAAAAATGTTGCAAACTGCAAGAATAGGTCCAACAGCTTGCATAGTTGAAGAACAACAAACCAGTGAACAACCACGAAGAGCTCGAACTGCAAGTGTCGAAACTGAACTTTGCAAATTTGAATCAAACAAGAACCAAAATCATGGAACGAAGCAACAAACAAGGATCAAGCACTCGGGCAACGATGCCGACCATGAATGAAACTGTATTGCAACACATCTGTACAATAAACATTTAAGACTACCATAGTTGTTAGGTAAATAGTTAAGATTGTCAGGACCCTCGAAGGGCGTAGGCCTATGCAAGCATTTAAGAAAATATGCAGCATGGCAAGCCTGTTCTCTCGAATCACGCAACAATAAAGAAAAAACACACATAGCAATATGGTAGAGAATGTATTCTACCCAGCAGAAAATGCTAAGGGAAACATTCAAACTAATGCTAGCATTAATGCACCTTCTACCAATGCATAATAAAATATATGATTCAAAAAGACCATATACTACCAAATACTTTGGATATGCCAACATATTTAACATTGGGAATAGCGAAGGCGGCAATAACACCTCCAATCCATTGTCCAATCATCTTGACAAACATGATACTTTTTATTATAAAAAAATCTATGTTTTCACTTCCCTTGTTCCAACAATACACAATATGGAAATATTTCTAGTCAATGCACAATCTAATACCAGGTCAATGATTTATTGATCAGTATAATCCCTCTATACCTACCACATGGACTAAAAAGAGAAAAATGGTTACATTTACCAAAAGTAAAAGATGAAAGATATAAAATAGTAAACAAACAAATTGTGTATTTATCAAAATTAAAAGATATAAAATAGTAAACAAACAAATTATTTGAAAAATTGAAAAATTATAAAAACTTTATAAATTGAATCTGGTTAATTATATATATATATATATATATATATATATATATATATAATTAAAAATAAAATAAAAATATGATTAAAATAAAAAATAATGAATAATTTAAAAATTATGTGACCTGAGTTTAGGGTTTATTCAATTGCATTAGCTTTTAAGAATTCAAATATATATTTCACAATTTGGTCCTTTTACATTGTCTCGGATTTACAGTTCAGGCGGTGTTTCAGGTTCACAGTTCTGAAAGTGGACATGTTGATCGAGTGGGCAAAGTAACCAGACATATAAATATTTTGATACTATTACAACTAAATTAAAAAACGATCATAAGATAATTTATTAACGAAGAACTAAAATATTTTTTAAATAACAATTGTAATCAATTTTATTAAATTTTAATAAAATAATATCAATAAAAAAATATTATTTTATTAAATTTTATAATATAATATTAATAATAAAATATTATTTAATTATAAAAAATTAATTGTATAATTTTGAAATTTGAATGTAATGGTAATTGTACTTTCCTAAAGTGTTTAATATATTTTTTTTATATAAAAAATTCTCAAAAATGCACATTTTAAAATATTTTTATTGCTTTATTAATTTCCTCAATGTAAAACAATGTAGCATAACATTTGTAAAACAATGCATGCATCACATAGTACGGTGCAAAGCAAATGGATGGAATACATTATGCCAAATTTAAAAAACAAAATATTGAAAAAGAACGAATATTCCAATGTTAGTTTAGAAACATTTATTGATGTGTTTATATAATGAATGCATAGGACATTTTTATGAGTGCACAATAATATATTTTTTAATTTTATATTTTATAAAAAACAAAATTTATAGAAAAATGTACATTATAGATAGTAACACACCATTGTACTTATAAGTTTCCATCCCACTACTTAGAATTTATATAAAATTAAAACAAACTCACTTTTTTTTAAGAATCCGTTATAACAATTTTTAAGGCATTTAGTTATTTAAGTCACTAGTACCCCCATATATATATATATATATATATATATATATATATATATATATATATATGGTGCACTAATGCACTTTATATGATTTAAGAGCATCTATAAGAAAATCTTTTACCATTTTCCACTATTATAAAAAAAATAAAAAATAAAAATGTTTTTTTTTTGAGGTTTCTCAAAAGTCTTGACTAAAACGTATTTTCCATGTAGTTTTCTCTTTAACCTCATTAAAGGATATAAAAGTTTTCTAAAATTTTTACTTTCGTAATAGTTGTTATCCTTTTAATTCTAAAATTAAGTTTAACTTATTTTCATCTTCCTAACAACCATCACAGAACAATAATACATCATCCACAAAAATCAAATGGTTTAAATAAATAAATCTTCCTTAACTAACTAATTCCTTTTAATGTCTTGGTCCTTATTGCCTTCGATAACCGCCTATTAAGGCTTTCAACTTGGTTAAAAAGAGAAAATGGTACAATGGGTATCCTTTCCTTAGTCCTTTTAACATTCTAAAAATATTATATTCTAAGATATTATTATATTGTTTCCTTAGTCCTTTTAACATTCTAAAAATATTATATTCTAAGCCATTATTATACTGTAAATGATATTTAGGATATAAACCTTATAATTCAATTTAACATTGAAATACAAAAAAAAACAAAAAGTGTATTAGTAATAATCTCAAATACAACCAATTCTATCATATGCTTTGGAAAGATCTAATTTTAGAATCATTGTTAATAGTTTTTTAGTTTTGATGGGATTGTAATCCTTCTTTTGGCACTCTAATGACATTATATATTTTTTTTCAATGAGGAAATCCAAATTGTTCTTTAATAATGGTCAATTTTTTTTTCTCAACCTTTAAAGTTGTAAATTTGGATATTATCTTGTAAGTACAGTTGCATAAAAAAATGAGCCTAACAATTATTAATTTACATTGCATTATATTTCTTATGGATTAGAGATTAGAAAGGTGGTGTTGAATGCTCCTACGACCCTCCATGTATGTCTCAATTCCTCCACCAACCTTAACAAATCTTTTTCTATAAGTTCATAAATTCTTAGGAAGAATTCAATAGTCCATCTTTCTATCCCTCAACTTTTATCCTTTTGAAAATAGTTGAAGACCACTTTTTATTCTTCTTTAGAGATTTCAACTATCAACATTTAATTTTCTTCCTCGTTAACAAAATTCAACAATTCAACTTTCTAGTCATCAACTTTTATGCTTTTGAAAATTGTTGAGAACTACATTTTATTCTTCTTTAGACATTTCAACCATCAAAATTTAATTTTCTTCTTCATTAATAAAACATGAAAAATAAGTGGTCATATTGACAATTTCTTCTATATTCACTTTGTATTCTTCATTATTAAATCCCCTTAAAGTGAGACATCCCCAATACAAAAATATCCTTAAATTTTTTGGCTTTGGATCCATATTCTCTTTACTTGTTCCACATGTATTTTATTCCTTTTATATAATTAGCATAGTTATGGAAGTACATCGTGTTGTCATTTCCCTTGGTTAGCCATAGAGCCTTACTCTTTATCCTCCATAACAATTTTTTGTATGTGAGTAGCTTCTTGTTGTTTTATTTAGATGCCCTTAACCTTTCTTTTGATTCTCGGTCATAAAATCATTCTAGCTCATGTTTGTATACTTTGGATATTTAATTTTCAATTATGGCTACAACTTGATCATCCTCCATATGTTTATTATGTTCCCATGATGATATGTCTCCCTTTCTTATCATAAGGTTTGTAGAAAACTATATACTAGCCAAATTTCATAAAGAAGCATCTTCAAGATTCGATTCATAAATTTTGACCAATTTAATGAAATAATCATCGCTTAACTAGGTAAAGTAGAAATCAAAAGGGATTGGATGTTTACAATCCTCCTTTACAATTCGTGTTGGAAATTGGGTTCAGCACATCCCATGAGTTTCGCGACATGGGTTAACCCCCTCTCATGGATCCTAACTCTGGCGATTGTGGCAGAGATTAATGCCCAGGGTTTTTTTTCTAATGACAATTGTAGTCCAACAAATGGTTTCAGAGTGATAGATATTGAGTTCGAAACTTGCCTGACACGCGCTAGGGGGGAGATTGTTGGACATTAGGTTCAACGCTTCCCGCGATTTTCACAACATGGGTTAACCTCCTCTCGTGGATCCTAACTTTGATGATTTTGGTGGATATTAACACTTTCATGTTTTGGTCTAACAAAAATCATAGTCAAACAATTCAAAGTCAAACTAGAAGATGAATATGATTCCCCACTAACTTCCACCCATGATCTACTCTTATCATGGTCACTCATAATATGTTATGAAACAAAAAAATATGTTTAATATTTTTTCCACCATTTAATCCCCTATTCTCATGTTCCACTAAGTGGGAACCAATTTTATAGGTACCTTATCCACCAATCCAACCTCCTCAAATTAATTCATAAAGAAATCTACTAGTCAGTCTAATCTAGTTGCACTCCCCAAAATATCTTCTCTATTAATAGTAAAATTCAAATCCCCTCCCATAATATATTTCATGTTCCTTAAGAAATATTGTGCTAATAGCTCTTCCTAATAATCCACCCTACTCTCATAAGGAGCATATATGTTGGCAATGGAAAAAACTTGGAACCCTATCTCCAAAGAGAAGAGTTATTTTCAAATACAATTGTTAAACATCATAGAGTTGATTAGCTTATGGATCTCGTCCTAGAACCGATCAACAATCCCCCTAATCTTCCTACATAATATATTGATAAAATATCCAAATCCTTTAAGGAATTAAACAATTCTCTAGTTATGTTAATCCCTTTCCCCATGGTTTCTGAAGATAAATGCAACATCAATAGTATGAAGATCCACTAGGGAATGTTTTTTTGATGAATTTCCCAATCCAATGGCATTGAAAGACATAAATTTCATCGGAAAACCATATCAAAGGCTTGATTCTCTCTAAGGGCCCCTTTTGAGGTCTATTTCTTTCCTTTTTGAACTTTCCCATGAGCTTTATTTTGAGATAGAGATATATGTGATTTCTTTCCCTTTCTAGGATTAGATCCCTCCCTAATCCCATCCAAATTTAACCTTCCTTAAATTCCCAACTTAGTTGGATCAAGAGAGGTCTATCTAGATCTCAAAGGCCATACAGATTGGTCTAAATTTTATGGGTCCTCAACAACCATGAAAGTGTTTAGGGCCACACTCAACCTAATGTTCCCATTATTGGTGAAGCATTTATCTACATCCCCATTCAAAAGGCATCCTACCTAATATCTCCATTATAATAATATATTGACATAACTCCCCTTTCTCTATCCTCGCTTTTTACAATCCATTAGAAAAAATCCCTTAAAATCTACCTCCAAGTAATAATTAGGATCTAAAGAATGGGTTGCCACTTTAGAATTGAGGTTGAAATAACATGTATGGATAGTATTACTTGGATATTGAATACATTGGAACTTAGTTCTAAGCATTTAGTGATATATCCTTCATGAAGATGCTACACCCATCATAATTTTTGACTTGGGTATGCATAGGTTCCAAGTTTCCATTTTTCCTTTGGTCCATTTCTACAACCTTAAAACCAGTTCGTCAAAACATTTGACACCTACTAGAATCTCCTTCAACTCTAGGTATTTCCCACTCTTGTTTCCCTCTACCATTCCCCCAATTCCTTTTCTCAATTAACTACAAATTCCCCCACATGGTCTTGAAATTTAGGATTTTTTCTTCTCCATACCTTATTCATAGATTTGAGGAAACAATTTCTTACTAGGTAGCAATATATGTGACACCATGAGAAAACAAATGGGATAGTAACATAATCAATGACATGGATACTGCCTATCCAAACCTCAATTTTTATGTCCTTTGCCAATACCTCTCTCAAATCGATCTCTACTAGTATGTAGGTTAGACTTGTGTGTGTTTGAATCCTCAAAAATATCATCTACTTCATGGAATATCTCAATGATGTTCCTAATATCTCTAAAAACATCCAAAGATCAAAATTCTAATTGCAAGGCTAGCAATTTATCAAAAACAGGTTGAACCGTGGACTTCTCTATGAGAGGGTAAAACATGGAATACACCTTTTCAAGGTTAAAGTAATAAACCAATAAACCATTGCATTCCTATAATCTTAAGAGAATCCACTTCTAATTTACAAATGAAGGCTATCCAATCGCTTACCAACAAATGAAATTCTGGAATGTAACATTATTGTGGTTAACATTCCAATTCCATCCATTCCATTCAAATATTCTCCGAGAGTTTTTACTAAATAAATTCCCCACTAGGGATTGATTGATCTTTTCCATAGTATGTCACATCATAATTTCCTCTCGTAGAATCAATTTTACCTTATTTTTTCTTAGATTAAACACATTTCCTCCCTCACTTCCTTGGATTAACTTGAAGAGAATCACTTTTTTTTTTCACCTTTTGCATATCCCTTTCCTAATGATTCCTAGAGCGTGAATTTTCATATCCCACATTAGATATCAATTTAAAAATATTTGTCACAGTACTAACCTTCCTAATGTTTTAACTCAAAAAAAATATGATGATCTTGGAAAGATTCTCTTAATTCTTTTCGAGCATAGAAACAAAATTCTAAAGATTTTCAAGTAATCCCTTAATATCTTAAGTAATTACATATAATTTTTCCAGGTTACATCACTCAAGGAAACCCCCCCAATTACTTTTTCTAATTTGGAGGAGATATCTAGGGTAAACCCTAAAATATTCACAAAAATAATACTCCAAGCTATTAGAACAATATGCTCATTAAGAGATTAACATATCACTTGTAGAAATTATAACAACATTCCTCCCAATTATCCAAACTATATATATATATATATATATATATATATATATATTAGCTATAAAATCATAAACTTTTATTTATAATATAAAATCAAATCAAATCAAAATTAAAAAATAATTTTGACTTTACTAGTCGAAAGAGGGCATTCTACCTGGATCCATCCATGAATTTAGCTCGATTTTGAATTGAAGCATTCTAGATCGATATTCAAAGTCAAATCTAATGGGAATTTGGACATGGAATGGATCCCTGGATTTCACTCGATTAGGAATTCAAACAATCTAAGTGGATTCTCGAACTGAACATGATTATGAATTCAGACATCCAATGATTACACAACAAAGTGTATCAGTTAGATGTCTCAAATTCTCATCCACATTGACATTCACCCCTAAAATTTTGGTTTATGGTCAACATTGAAAGGAGAAGATATCTAGTGTGTATATTGAATCTCTTTAGATTTGTTTTGGGAATTAAAAATTGAGAGTAGGTCTATTGTTGTATAGAAAAAAATATATGGAATAAATTAGTGTTTATAATAGGTTGTGACTTTATTATAGAGGTTTGACAAGTTTCTATCAAATCTAACTTATTGTAAATATTAAAGGAGAGATTTAGATAATATATCAACCACAGACCAAACTAAGACTATTACCTTGAGAGACTATCTCTAACAATCAACTATTTAACAACCTCCTAAATAATAGACTTCTATTAATAACAAAATACATTATCAAAGATAATCTTCTCACACATTATTAAGACAAGTAGGATCAACCCATATAACACATATGCATCATTACAATATTTCATCTCAGGTACTTTAACATCCCGCTCTTGCATGCACTGAGCAAACTTATTCTTTGAGGACACTTGTTTGCAAGTGATCCGGGTTATTATATCTATTTGTCATTTAGATTATGAATATGAGATATTATGGATTTGATGATATGTTGTTTGGTTGTATTTACATAGATAGGTGCTAATGATTAGGTTCTCCTTAGTGTGCAAGACTTTGGACATCAAGGATGTAGAGGCATCGATGAAACCCCTTGGACTCTGGATAAAGTCAGGGAGTGGATAGTTGGGTTTGAATTTTGTTGATGTGACATATGTACATATGATTATATGTTATGATGATTGATTATTATTACTGAAATGATTCACTGATGGATGCGGGATGACGATAGCTTGCTGACTAGACTCACATATGGAGTAGAGGGGTCACACACGAAAACTAGAGACATTGAGGGAGAGGTGTGGCAATAACCCTTCCACAACCTACTAGCACTCATGTCGTGGTTTGAACTGTAGGTTAACGATTAAAAAGTTCGAGAAGACTGTCATGAGGGCAGATTGTGATAGTTGCTCATGTTGATTTTAAGGGTGTGCAATAAGGCAGGTTCCTTATGCCATAAAGGCCCTTACTCTCCCACAAGATCACCTAGCGGAGTATTGATTCTAGGGGTTTGTCATCTACCAAATTCAATCAAGAGGCAAGTGACACCCTTGGAGCATGTAGTGCGTCTTGAAGGGCATGTCACGTAAGGAAAACAGAAAGAAACGAGTGGCACCCTTGGAGCACATAGTGCGTCTTGAAGGGCACATCACACAAATAAAATAGAAAGAGGCAAGTGGCACCCTTGGAGCACATAGTGTGTCCTGAAGGGTGCGTCACGATTTTAACTGGTAAGTGAATAAAATTAGTGTCTAGAAAACTATGCCTCCTTAGGACCTAGATGACCTTAAAATGAATTATGTGATAAGTAAGGTTTAAAAACAATTTTTCCGAATAAAAAATGTCACCCAGCCTAGTGAAATTAAAACCTAGGTCTAAGTAAATAAGTTTGAACATGTGGTAAAATGTCACCCAGCCTAGTGAATCAATTTCCCAAGGAGAACCCAACTCTGATTGCAATGAATTCTCTGCATTTGTTTTTATTGATTAATACAAAGAAAAATTGTGTTTTTATCTTCTGTCCCTTATCCTTTAAGTTATTAGTCCGTGCCTGAGCAATCGGCCAAGAGCTGGTCAACGGTTGTCACTCTGGTGTTTAAATACTTAGATTCAAATGCCCTGCCTTCCTTTGAATGGATAATAAGTGAAGGATAAAAAAAATTCCCTGCTATCTATCCCTTACTTATCTCTGCATTTTCATCTTATAATAAATCTCTATATTTAAATGATAAATCTTTGCATTTTCTGGATGATTAATCCTTGCATTTTTGTGAATGAGTTTCTCTGTGTCTTTGATTAATTCATTGATGAATGATTAATATTTGTGCCTTCTTGTGAATGGAATTTCTCTTAATTAAAATGTTTTAAGGAATGCACAAACCTGGCTCTTACATCCACAGATCATGAGTGAATTTTCTCTTAATTAAAACATTTTCAGGAATGCAAAAACGTGTCTCTTACATCCACACATCATGAATGAATTTTATCTTAATTAAAACATTTTTAGGAATGCAAAAACGTGGCTCTTACATCCATGCATCATGAATGAATTTTCTCTTAATTAAAGCGTTTTCAGGAATGCAAAAACATGGCTCTTACATCCACAGATCATGAATGAATTTTCTCTTAATTAAAACGTTTTCAAGAATGCAAAAACGTGGCTCTTACATCCACAGATCATGAATGAATGTTCTCTTAATTAAAACATTTTCAGGAATGAAAAAACGTGGCTCTTAAAACCACATATCATGAATGAATTTTCTCTTAATTAAAACATTTCCAGGAATGAAAAAACATGGCTCTTACATCCACAGATCATGAATGGAGTTTCTCTTAATTAAAATGTTTTCAGGAATGCAAAAACGTGGCTCTTACATCCATAGATTATGAATAAATTTTCTCTTAAATAAAATGTTTTCAGGAATGAAAAATCATGGCTCTTATATCCATAGTTTATGAATAAGTTTTCTCTTAAATAAAACGTTTTGAAATGTTGAATCGCGCATATTGCAAGCATAGATCAAAGTGGAATCTTCTCTAAAATAAAAATAGATTAATTTTTTTATATATCAGTCTTATGACTTTTGAAACCAATAGATTAATTGTTTTTATATATCAATTGTTTATTTATCAATCCTATATATTAGTCCCTTAACGTTTTCTAGAATAGATTAATTGTTGCAATGGTAATAGAATTTTTATTAATTGCAATGGTAATAGTTCACTCAGTTGCACTTAGTCATAATGTTTTAATAGTTAATGGTTTATTTGTGTAATATTTTAATGACTTGCACAAGATTAATGGTTGAGTGTTTAATAGTTTTATTATCTAAATTGATTAATAATTTAACATTTAATTGGTTACTATGTTCCTTTTGCCTTAGGTTGAATTGTAAATGGTGGTTGGTCATAGTTGTTACACCACAAATGATTGCCTAATAGGAAAACAAGATATCCTTTGGTTAGTTGCACAATTTAATTTGATTGATGTCACCTCTCATTTAAGTGACTTGTTGATTGGGCTCTTGGGTATAGTCTTCGTGTATTTATTGACAGATACTTCGGTCTCCTAGTGCAAGGGATTTTTCTTGGGTTAAAGGTCTATGCTATGTTGCGTCACAATTACTGTCATGCCTATTTCCTTGTGATGGCATGATTCTTGATGAGGGGATCATTGTGCACCCTGATTGATAGATGCGAGTGATAACTTGACCAGAGTCTTGTGCTTCCCGATGTGGGCGTATTGTTTGTTGAAATTGATGTTGGTACTTGGTTATGTAACACCTTAATGTGATTGGTTTTTCTCGCAGTAGAGGGTTCTAGTTACTGGTCTTCAAAGTCATTGTGTCATGATCATTGATGTTGTCCTTTAGCTTGCACGTGTTGTCTTGCTTGTATTGGGCAGGTAGCTGTTTTCTTTGTCTAATTGATTATTGCATGTTTCGTCCAGTTGCATGATGTGCTAGTATGTTGGGTCATTGTTGTTTGTTGCCTGATTTGCATGTATTGTGTTTGTCGTCAAGTTGTGTGGTTTAACTATTGTCGTTGTTGTCGTTCTGCTTAAAACAAAAAAAAATTGCTTTTGCGTCGAGTCGCTTGTAGTCATAACAATGGGGTCGTTACATATGGTATCAGAGTGGTTTCAACCCTGCAACTTTAGATCGCCATGCTTCCCATTGCAGTAAACCCTTGAGTAATAACCTAGCGCTGATTAAAAATTTAACATGTCCATGCGTCAATCATAGTTAGAGGATGTCACGGAGGCAGACAATGAGGTGCTAGGGGAGGAGGTGTGACTCCTCTAGTAGCATCCACGCCCGAGGGCTCTAACCCCCAAGGAGATGAACAGGTTGTCGGGCGGGAACAGATAGTTGCAAGTGATGTAGTTGGGATAATGAGGTTATTTAAATGGATGTCTGAGGTACTGATCATCTGTTTGGATAGAGGTGAGGCCAGGGTGCAATCACCCCCTGAGGGTCGACCACACACTCTGGTCGGTACTGGTAGTATTCACCGCAGACTCGATAAGGTTAAATTTCCCAAGGTCTTTGGTGCCTTGGCCAACATGGATGCCGAGGCATGGTTGGAGAATATGGTGATGTGTTGTGCACTTCACGAATATACCTTCAACATGAAGGTCCACATGCTAGTATTTCAACTTAAGGGTAGTTCTCTTTTATGATGGAATACACTCCTACCACAATTGAACATGGCAGTCAAAGACGTGTCATAGGAACTATTTGAGGAACGGTTAAGGGAGAGGTATCTTTCTAAGGAAATCATTGAGTGTTAGCTCAATGAGTTCAACGCCTTGCGACAGGGAGGTCGTACGGTGCCTGAATACAAGCTCCGTTTTATGGAGCTTCTTCGGTATGCTATGCACCTGAATACAAAGAAACTTAAGGTCAACAGGTTCGTGGTTGGGCTTAATGTCAACATTCGTGCAAAGGTTAGGATTCTGATTCCTCAAACCTTGCATGATGCCATCAAGAAGGCCCTCATAGCAGAGGAGGAGCTTATCAATGGTGGTCAGAACAAGACTCCAGCGAGACCAGCAGAGCATGTGTCATCTGGTGCTCGGCAACATCAAACACCAGCTATACATTCACCAGGATATCATGGCTTCCAGAGAGGATCCACTTTCACTACACCTCGGCGACCAGTGCCTCAATAGTAGACTCCTTACCGTGGAGAACAACACTAGTAGCAATGTCGACTGTTGCAGTAGTAGTTTAGGCATGTTTAGCAAAACAAACTAGGGTACCAGTTGAGCAGTTGGATTCTACTTTGGGTACCAGGAGTACTGGACTAAAGAAAGGGTGTTGGAAATGTGGGGAACCACATTACCAGCGTGACTGCCTAGTGGAGACGACCAGAGCATCTGGACCAGATGGACCCACTACCATGGGAGATTTGGGTAAGGCCCATCAGATTCTTATAGTGATGAATAACCACCAGGGAGAGCACTAGTTGACTGTGCTTGGAACGTCAGGTACCATCACTGACTAGACCCTTAGTATTTTGATAAATCCATGTGCTACCGAAAGTTTTATTTCTAGTGCAACGCTAAAATAATTAAGGTAAAAGTAGTCGATCAAGATGAGTTTAACTTTGTAGAAATGGCTTCGAGAGCCAAACAAAAGGTTGGTGGGAAGGTTACAGGTTGTAGCCTTAACTTGGGAGAGTTCGTCACCAAGGCCAACCAATAAGTCATGATCTTAGGGTCTTATGATGTCGTGATCGGTATGGATTGGTTGGAATCGCATGAGGCGATGCTCAAATGTAAGATGAAATGGTTGATCTTGGTTGATGATGAGGGACAAAGATGTGTGATTATAGGTCGAAACTAGGAATGTTCCCCGAGGTTCATGTCTTCTTTGCAACTACAGAAGAGCATGTGCAAGGGATGTAATATTTATGTGATCCTTGCGTTAAACAAGAAGGGAGTAGCGAAAGGCCTAGAACACCTTATGGTGATAAGAGAGTGTGCAGACGTCTTCCCCGAGTATTTACCTAGGATGCCTTCAGAGAGGGAATTGGAATTTACCATAGACCTAAAACCGAGGACTAAACTGATAGAAGAACACCTTATCTGATGTTGAACCCAGAGTTACAAGAGTTGAAATTGCAACTGAAGGAGTTGCTAGACCTAGAACTTATATGTCCAAGTGTGTCACCATGGAATGCGCATGTTATTTTCATACAAAAGAAGGATGGGTCGTGGAGACTCTGCATTGACTACTGTCAATTGAATAAGACAACAATCAAGAATCAATATCTGTTTCCAAGGATTGGTGATTTGTTTGATCATATGAAAGGTGCGACAGTGTTTTCAAAGATCGAATTGATATTAAGGTATCATCGGTTATGGATCAAGGAGGAAGACATCCCTAAGACTGCCTTTAAGATGAGGTTTTGACATTATGAGTTTATTTTTTTACCATTTGGACTAACAAACGCCCCAGGGGTATTTATGAGTTTGATGAATGAGGTGTTCTGCGAATACTTAGACAAGTTCATCCAAGTATTCATTGATGATATTTTGATTTAATCTCGAACGATGGAGGAGCATGATGATCACTTGCGCTTGGTACTGTAGTGTCTATGAGAGAAAAAATTGTATGGGAATTGGTCTAAATTCTCATTTTATCAATCGAATATCCACTACTTAGGGCATGCAATCTTCGACGAAGGTATCATTGTGGATCCAAAAAAGGTCGAGGATATTATGGAATGGTCTGCATCGACGAATTTCTCCTAAGTGTGTAGCTTCATGGGTTTAACGATATACTATCGACGGTTCATCGAGGGTTTTTTGAATATATCAAATCCGATTATGGAATTACAAAAGAAGAACAAGAAGTTTGTTTGGATCGAGAAATGTGCAGAAGAATTTTGGGGGCTCAAGGAGCTCTTGACAACAAAACCGATACTAAAGGTCCCTGACATGGACATAAACTTCTTTGTATGCACTGATGCATCCAACAAAGTCTTAGGTGGAGTCTCAATGCAAGACGGTCAAGTGATCACTTACATACTAATAAAGTTGAGAAGGCATGAGGATAACTATGCAATGCATGATTTGAAGTTGTTAGCCATTGTATATTCCTTGAGAGTTTGGAGACATTACCTGATTGGATGAAAATTTGAACTAAAAATGGACCACTGTGGTCTACAACACATCTTTACACAAAGCAACTTGAACATGTGACAATTGTTAGAATATAGAAGATGGTGTGCTTGTTTTTACATTGAAGATACCTTTGTCACCCAACCATAGGCCGAAGCCTCCCTCCGAGCACGTTAACCTTGATTGAGAATTCCTCTGAAAGCAAACCCTAGGATAGATAGCCAAACAAAGAGTAGCGCACCTTTCCCCAAGGATAGCGCATCAAAAAAGTTGATCAGATAGTCCAAACCCTAGCCAAGATATATTCAAGCCAAGACTGAGATCTTGCTACTGCTGCAGTTGCACCAGCTCTTCCTCCAAACCTGTGCACAAGACTGCAACTGCGGTGCGCACCAAACTGCAAAACTGCAATTCTGAGATGCTGCAAATGAGAACTGGTGCCCTGTATTTATAGTAGTCCTGCCAGTTTTGATGGGGCTGACTTCTCCTTCTGGGTATGTGTCTGTTCAGTATATTATTATTATTTCTGGCCGACTTCTTCTCTTGGAGGCTAATAGCCTAATATAAATTATCTTCTTGAGCCGACAAGGCTTCTAGGGTTATTAGCCAACTCATTAGGGTTTCTCTTGCTTCCCGGAGTCTTCTATTCTTGTTAGGTTCACACGTGGAGGTAAATACCTCCTTCAGCTACCATAATATTAACAACAATGATGTTGGTTGGAATTTCTTAGAGAGTACAATTTCGAGATTACTTACATAAAAATAATAGTGAATAGAGTGGCAGATGTGTTGAGTCGAAGACCATGCATATTTTCAGTGATACCTCTTCAGATGAATCTACATGAAAATATTCTAACTTTACAGTGCGATGATGATTGGTACAAAGAGGTCAAGGATTTTATCGAACAAAATACAATGATGGTACCAAAATTTAAAGGATTTATTATGGAAAACGACGGATTATTTACATTTAAAGGTCAAATTTACTTACCACCCAATGACGAGTTGAGGAGTTTGATCCTAAACGAGGCTCACAGAGTAGTGTACATGGCTCACCTGAGAGTCATGAAGATTAGGGAAGACCTTAAACCATTATTCTTCTAGAAAGGAATGAAGGCAGACATAGTCAACTACATGGCAAGATGTCTAGAATGTCAATAAGCGAAGGCTGAACATAGACATCCAATAGGATTACTATAGCCACATGTTATTACAGATTTGAAATGGGAGGTCATTTTGATGGATTTCATTGTTGGATTGCCACTGACGACAAGGAGACAAGACTCGATTTTTGTAGTAGTCAACACTCTGATGAACAATTCACATTTTATTCCTTGCGTACGATGTATCAGGAACCTAACATAGCTAGAGTTTTCATCAATGATACTGTGAGGCTGGATGGCATGCCTAAGAGGATTATATTCGATCAAGGATCAGTATTTAATGGATTATTTTGGACAAGTTTCCAAGAGGCCTTGGGAACCCAACTTAACTTTAGTACTGCATATCACCCAGAGACAGATGGTAAGACCGAACGAAAAAATCAAATCTTGGAGGACATGTTGCGCATGTATGTGATGGACCAATAGAAGCATTGGGAATAATTCTTTCCACTGGTAGAATTCATGTATAACAACATTTATCAAAGCACCATTAATATGGCACCTTTTGAGTTTCTTTACGGTCGACCATGTTAGATGCCTTTGAGTTGGGATCGACTTGAGGATAGGGTCCTGGTGGGACTAGAACCGTTCCAAAAAATGGAAGACCAGATGAGAATAATAATACAAAGGATCAAATAAGCGCATGATCAACAAAAGTGTTATGTCGATGCACGTCGTGTCGACCGTAGTTACGAAGTTGGTGATCAAGTCTTCTTGTGGGTGAAACTGATAAGAGTTCGATCAAGTTTGTAAAGGGTGGTATATGCTCTCCTAGGCTCATGGGACCTTTCGAGATTGTAGAAAAGAAGGGGCCCATGGCCTATCAACTAGCCTTGCCTGATTATTTGAGGCATACGCATGATGTTTCATGTATCTGTTCTGAGACATTATATTAGTGATCCTATACATGTTATTGACATGAGTTCCTTGCAGGCATCTGACAAGGGTGCACTCACGAAGAAGCCAATCTGCATCATGGACCATCATTTTCAATAGCTATGACGTCAAACAATAGATCAAGTCAAGGTCTAGTGGGACAACTATAGTTTTAATTCGGCGACCTGGGAGGATGCATATGATATGCGCCAATAGTTTCCATTTTTGTTTGATAGATAGATTTATGATACTGTGATACACTTTATCTCGACACTTATATATTGTGAGACTTCGGGAAAATGTTTAAACCAAGAGGGGGTTTATGTAACATCCCTCTCTTGCGTGCACTGAGCGAACTTATTCTTTGAGGACACTTTCTTGCAAGTGATTCAGGTTATTATATCTATTGGTCGTTTTGATTATGATTATGAGATACTATGGATTTTTTGATATGTTGTTTGGTTGTATTTACATAGATAGGTTATATTTACTGGTTTCTTCTGAGTGTGCAGGACTTTGGACCTCGAGGATGTAGAGGAATCGATGAAACCCCTTGGACTATGGATTGAGTTAGAGAGTGGACTGTTGGGCTTGAATGTTGTTGATGTGACATATGTACATATTATTAGATGTTATGATGATTGATTATTATTGTTGACATGATTCATTGATGGATGTAGGTTGATGATATATTTTCGACTAGAGTCACATATGGAGTAGAGGGGTCATGCACGACAACTAGATACATTGAGGGAGAGGTGTGGTAGCAACCCTACCACAACCTACTAGCTCTCTCATCGTGGCTTGAACTGTATTTTAACGATTACCTAGTTCGAGAAGACCCATGATGTTGTGAGGGAAGACTGTGACAGTCTCTTACAATGATTATAAGGGGTGTGCAATAATGCAGGGGCCTTATTCCTTAGAGGCCCTTAGTCTCCCACAAGATCACTTGGCTGAGTATTGACTCTAGGGGTTGGACGTCTACCAAATTCAATCAAGAGGCAAGTGACACCCTTAGAGCACGTAGTGCATCTTGAAGTGCACATCGCACAAGGAAAATAGAAAGAGGCAAGTGGCACCCTTGGAGCACGTAGTGCATATTGAAGGGCACGTCGTGGAAATGAAACAGACAGAAGTGAGTGGCACCCTTGTAGCACATAGTGCGCCCTGAAGGACATGTCACAATTTTAACTAGTAAGTGAATAAACCTAGTGCCTAGAAAACTATGCCTCCTTAGGACCTAGATGACCTTAAAATGAATGATGTGATAAGTAAAGTTTAAAAACAAATTTTCCTAATAAAAAATGTCGCCCAACCTAGTGAAATTAAAACCTAGGTCTGAGTAGAACATGTTGTAAAAAATAATAATAAATAAGCATGTATCAAGAAGGGGGGGGTAAGAAATTCAAACTTGTTTATTAGAGTCAAAATTATAATGGAGGATTAAATTTTTAAAAGGGTTAATGGTTGTTTTTATCTACATTTGCTAATTTCATTTTTAGTTAAAAAGAAAAGAGGGTAAATGGTTGTTTTATCTACACTTTCTAAATTGATTCTTTTAGTTAAAAACGAAAAAGGGGGAAACTTGAAAGAAATAGGAAACCTAAAGAAAAAGGGAAACTTAAAGAAAAAGGGAAACATAAAGAGAAAGCTGAATGTCTAACTTAGTAAAGAATCTTGCCTTTGGAACTTTCTAATTATGAACTCAACTAGGAATTAAGTAAGGTGTAAGTCATTTAATAAGTGTAAGAGAATTTTGGGACACCGAGGAGCGTTTTTAGGAATGCTCTCGGTGGGTGAGGGAAATAAGAATATTTGATTAATTAATAAAATTGATTTTCTGGTGCAACTAGGGGATGGGCGACATGTGTACGAGGGAGTTTTTTCTTAATTAAATTAATGAAAAAGGAATATGATGAGAATTTTGGGAAACTAATTACTTAAAAAATCTATAAAAAGGATGGCGGAGGAGGAGTATGGATCACATCTTTTTGCGTAACGTTATGCTGTTGAAATTTTATCTTGACTGAGCTTTCTCTTGTGGGAGTTGGGATACCCATCTTGGGTAATGAGTGGTAGCTCGACCTTGCGAGACAAGCTGGGTGCTAGAATTCTCTGGTATTGTGTGTGTGGCCCCTTTGTGGCTCGCGGGGCTTAGGGGGAAGACAAGTACCCCTAGAGTTGGCTGGGAGGTACCTGTGAGGTCACATCGCTTGGCAAGCGGGAGCTAGACAGAGCACGCGGGGGAAAATGACTTCAAAGATTTCACATTTGGCTATGGTATGCATGTGTATATTTGTATTGAATGGTAGTTTAAATATTGTTCCTGCACCTTCAATAATGTACTTATACTATGTTAAAGTTTATGTTTTATTCAGCATAACACTATCCAGAGATTTCATTTTTATCTTCAACAAGTTGTCTTGATGAGCCCAATATGTTATGATCAAAGAACTTAAAGTCATCCCAGCCTTATGCTCACTATATTTTGAATTGATTTCCCATGGAAAACCCAACTCTGATTGCAATGAATTCTCTATGTTTGTTTTTATTGATTAATACGAATAAAAATTGTGTTTTTATCTTCTTTCCCTTATCCTTTAAGTTATTAGCCCATTCGTGAGCAGTCATCCAGGAGCCAAATCGACGGTTGTCACTCTGATGTTTAAAGAATTAGATTTGAATTCCCTGCTTTCCTGTGCATGGATAATAAGTGAAGGATAAATTTTATCCCAGCTATCTATCCCTTATCTCTTTGTTTTCCTCTTATGATAAATCTTTGTGATTGAATGATAAATCTCTGTGTTTTCTAAATGATTAATCCTTGCGTTTTTGTGAATGAGTATCTCTATGTCTTTGATCGACTCATTGCTAAATGAATGATCTTTTCACCTTCTTGTGAATGAATTTTCTCTTAATTAAAACATTTTCAGGAATGAAAAAACATGGCTCTTACATCCACAGATCATGAGTGAATTTTCTCTTAATTAAAACATTTTCAGAAATGCAAAAACGTGGCTCTTACATCCACATATCATGAATGAATTTTCTCTTAATTAAAACATTTTCAAGAATGCAAAAACGTGGATCTTACATCCATAGATCATGAAAGAATTTTCTCTTAATTAAAATGTTTTCAGGAATGCAAAAACGTGGCTCTTACATCCACAGATCATGAATGAATTTTATCTTAATTTAAACATTTTTAGGAATGCAAAAACGTGGCTCTTACAGCCACAGATCATGAATGAATTTTCTCTTAATTAAAACATTTTTAGGATTGCAAAAATGTGGCTCTTACATCCACAGATTATGAATAAATTTTCTCTTAAATAAAATGTTTTCAGGAATGAAAAATCACGGCTCTTACATCCATAGATTATGAATAGATTTTCTCTTAAATAAAATGTTTTGGAAAGCATAATCATGCGTATTGCAAGCATAGATCTAAGTGGAATCTTCTATAAAATAAAAATAGATTAATTGTTTTTATATGTCAATTGTTTTATATATCAGTATTATGACTTTTGCAACCAATAGATTAATTTTTTTTAGATAGCAATTGTTTATTTATCAATCCTATATATCAGTCCCTTGACTTTTTCCACAATAGATAATTGCTACAATGATAATATATTTTTTATTAAGTGCAATGGTAATAGTTCACTCATTCACACTTAGTCATAATGATTTAACAGTTTATGGTTTATGGTTTATTTGTGTAATAGTTTAAGGGCTTGCGCAAGATTAATTGTTGAGGGTTTGATATTTTTATTATCTAAACTGATTAATAGTTTAACAATTAATTGGTTACTATGTGCCTTGTGCATTAGGTTGAATTGTAAATGGTGGTTGGTCATAATTGTTACACCACAAATGATTTCCTCATAGGAAAACAAGAAATCCTTCGATTAGTTGCATAATTTAAATTGATTGATGTCACCTCTCATATAAGTGACTTGTTGATTGGGTGCTTGGGTATAGTCTTCATGTATTTATTAACAGATACTTCGGTATCCTAGCACGAGGTATTTTTCTTGGGTTGAAGGTCTAGATATGTTATGTTGCGTCATAGTTACTATCATGCCTATCACCTTGTGACATCATGATTACCAATGAGGGGATCATTGTGCGCCCTGATTGATAGATGAGAATGATAACCTAGCCAAAGTCTTGTGCTTCCCGATGTGGTTGGTTGTTCATTGTAATTGATGTTGGTACTTGGTTATGTAATTCCTTAATGTGATTGTTTTTTTTGGCAGTAGAGGGTTCTAGTTACTGGTCGTCAAAGCCATTGTGTCAGGATTGTTGATGTTGTCCTTTAGCTTGTAGGCATTGTTATTCTTGTATCAGGTGGGTAGTCATTTTTTTTGTCTAATTGATTATAGCATGTTTCGTCCAGTTGCATGATGGGCTAGTATTCTGGGCATTGTTGTATGTTGCATGATCTGCATGTGTTGTGTTCGTCATCAAGTTGTGTGGTTTATCTGTTTTCATTGTTGTCTTCCTACTTAAAACATTTTTTTTTTCTTTGTGTTGAGTCACTTGTAGTCTTAACGACGAGGCCATTACAAGTAGAACAAGTATTCCAAATGATTTAGTAAATGTGCAACATATTACAATCCCATTACATATGCCCAAAACATAAACCCATTTACATCTCATCAACATGCATACATTGTGTTTTACCTGTTCATCTAGAGTCTTCTTTCTCCTTCACCAATCATATTTTGTGTCCATATTCATTATTTAGTTCATTTGATGTTCCTTGTTAGAGTAGCTAATTCTAATAATGAAACTATATTGAGTTAGCTAAAAATTAATATCTACAATTTTATCATTGACCATTACTTAAATTCAAGAGTGTCATATACCATTGAAAATACACTATATACTCTCCTTGAAATAAGGTTATTACAACATCAATTTGTGCCCAAAATATAAGTCAATAGAAAAGTAGAATCATTATCAATTTTTTTTACCTATCCAACCACATTATTCCTTCTTTTTGTTTCAGCATTTATCTTTGTCTTCTATCATCTTTTGTTTTTTTACATCACAAGTCTTCTTTTCATTGTTTTTTTCTTCTTTCATCTCTAATTTACAATTGCAATATTCTTCATGCAACTAAATTTTCCTGCATATTTCCATCCAACAAGACACCTATGAGCTTGGATTGGAAAACTTAATTGATTCTTCAATAATATGATTTTACATCACTTAAAATGACTCATTTAAATTGTTACATTGAATCTTTACACACTCTCAATTTTCAACTTGACTTTGGCACTCATTTTCCTTCACTCAAAAAATGCACTTGATTATTCTTGTAGCAACATATTCCAAAGCGACACATAGTCATATAATAATGACACATATTTCAAGAAATAACCAAAAAAAAAACTTTTCTCCCACATATGAAAATGACAAAGACCTTGATCTTCCACTTTATCCATCCAACATGACTTTTTTATTCAAAATGTGGACATATTTAAATGATAAGTATGAATAGTATACATCACCACAAATTTTAATGAGGCTTCCCAACAATTAAGGCCAATCACCATCAAATATGTTTAAGTTCAATTGTTAGGGTTCTGCATATCCTTCACCTCATGGATCTCCTTCTCACAGATTCACACATTTTTACTTGCAAGTCCAATTCACACACCTTCAAACCTCTACTTGTATCCTTGGTGTTGATACATAACTACACACAATAAAGGATGTGTTTGATCAAACATGATTACTCATTTCCCCCCCTTTCCACAGATATGTAACTACCAAATAGAGAGGTTGATCTCCTTCACAAGGGATTCAACACCTTTCCTCCATGCAGGCCTTGATTCTTCTCCTCTATACAATGGCTCACATCCTTGCTAGTTGGTTGCACTTTTCTATGGGTAGCTTCAAGAGATAATAAATGTTTTGGAATTATGACAACAATTAGTTATTGTAATAATACAAATTTACTTATGGTAAATGTTTGGTAGTTCGTACAATGGAAGAAGTTTTTGAACCGTTGTAACCAAGAAAGTTATTGAACTAATGTAACAAATTAACCTATGTTTTATATATCCATGAAGCCGAGAGACACATTTTGTAATGTTGTAAGCATGATTATAAACCCATTTTGAATAGTAAGACATATCAATACCTTTCCCCGTGGATGTTTCCTTGACATACTGACAGGGTTTTACCATGTAAATCTCTTGTGTTAATCTATGTGATTGAATTGTGTATATTGCCATATTTATTTCATTTATTACTGGTTTAGGCTCTTGAATACACTAATACAAAATGAGATTTGAGTGACCAGGCAACCAAAAAACTTGGTCACCACAATTTTTTCAAGGGATAAATGACCAAAATTGATAAATTTTAAGTGAGCTAACTAAAAAAGGCCAAGATAAATGACCACTTTGGGCACATGATAAGAACTAAACTAAAAAATACCAAAATAAATTACTGAATTTGGTCACGGGATATAACTAGACTAAAAATGACCACATAACAATTGGTCATTTTTAGTTAGGTCACTCCAATAATGGAAAATTACAATTTTGACAATAAATTTGTACAATTTACTAAATTCTAACACTGCAGATGGATTCAGAGACCCCCTTTTAGGGGGTCTCTGAATCCATCTGCAGTGTTAGAATTTAGTAAATTGTAGACCCCCTCATGTGTCAAAACTCAACAATTTACACTAAATTAGCTATCATGACGATGTCCTAGCGAGCTATGGCTTATAATATATATCATCATCTTGAAAATTCCCTTAGGAAATAATTACTTTGAACTAGATCGAACAATGGGAAACTACTCCATATAGTCAATTATTAGACTTTATATTGCACATTGAGAGATTTAATTTGGGGGGTGCCCTTAGGTAGGAACTAATTACTTTGAACTAGATCCAACCATGCAGGGAAACTACTACATATATTCAATTATTAGACTGTATATTGCACATTGAGAGATTTAATTTGGGGGGCTTAGGAAATTGACACCAAATTAGCTATTATGACGATGTCCTAGCGAGCTATGGCCTATATCAACATCTTGAAAATTCCCTTAGTAACTAATTACTTTGAACTAGATCCAACCATGGGAAACTACTCCATATTGACGTCAATTATTAGACTTTATATTAAAAAATATATTACACATTGAGATATTTAATTTGGGGGGCTTAGGCATAGTAAACATTATTCATAATATATGTGTGAAAATGGGTTGTTCATTAATCCATATCAAGAAATGAACCAATGGAAGTTCTTTATAATATAAAATAAAATTATTATAGTGTGTGGTAACGATGGCATGGAATACAATTATAATATGGGATATTTTTTACACCACCACGTGTAAATAAAATTGCATTATGATAGTGTATGCACTCGGTAAGTAACTATGGCATTTGCAAACCACATATAATGATAGTGCATTTCATTTATAATTTTTTGACATTGCTATAATTGTTAGACATTACTAATTCCATTAGCAGAAACCTGTATCGACCGACATGCTAGAGAGAGGAGGGGTTTACATATGTGCTATGCCCTGACTGATTTCTCCATCTGTTAATAAAGTTCATTCTACTCATTTCCAGTTAATTGGCAGGAGGGTGCATGAAAACTAGGTTAAGGGCTTGATTTTGTCTCTACGAGTAGTTTACATATGCACAATTCACTGACTGACTTCTCCATTCATTAATGGATTTCATCCTGCTCGTTACTAGTTAATTGGAGAGAAGGGTAATTGGCAAGAAGGGGCATGATAACCGACTTAAGGGATTTTATTAAGTGAAGACTGTTGAATTTGTTTTTTGTGTTACATTATATATTTACCACTAGTAGTAGCAATGGAGAAGAAAAATGAAAAAAACTTGGAGGCTTTTGAAGAGGCAGATGAGGGATTCTTTAGTAGCACAACTGAAATACACGTCTTCTCCTTCTCAGGTTACTCAATTTTGTTCTCAGTGTTCAGTATTTGTTATATTCCTGATTGCATACAAATCTCATGGATTCTAAGCTTAATTCAAGAAGAGAATAATGAGACTGATCCATAAATATGATCCATTGGGGGTTTCTATCTTATAGAGATCTAAACATCTTGAAATTTCTTTATAAATTTCTCAATAAACTATCCCAAAAAGATTATGGAAAATTTAGAAACCATTTCCTATCTTCCCCTTATACAAAATGAGAAAACAATATGGATAAGACATCATCAAGCTCTATGTAAAAATTATTAGTGTAGCTTTTGATGGAAGTGATATGGTCTTCAACAATAAGGAAGGCCATTTTATCCATTAAAAATAGGACACATTTTGAGGTAGTCATCGAGCAGATCCCCTAGATGTTCTGCAAGTGGTAGGATAAGGGATTTGAGTCTAGATACTAACCAGAGATTATGGGTATTTAGCCTAACCATAAGAATATTAGGGTTATGAATAAGAGGATGACTTGGGGTTTGAAATATGTGTTGGGTCACATAATGGATAAACACTTGGAGGGTAGGAATAACCACAACCTGAGGTGATGATGTGGGGCTGAAGAGTAATGATATAGGACTTTGAATATTACTTCTAATTAATGGGGCATTGTGAGAGAAGGCAATGTCTAACCTTGGTATCTTCCAGGACCCTACTAAACTCACTTTTACATTTTTTCCCATGTCATAATCTTATTTTTTAGGGACAACCAAAAATAAATCTTCACGTTGTGAGGAACATGGATTTTCCAAGATTCTCCACCACCACTTGAGATTAGAATGGATGGTGTTTATGAAGGTAAAATCTTATACATTTTTTAATGAGTAATATTTATTCTGTTTATTCCCCCCCAAACCACTGTATTATGTCCCCTTAGGTATTTGTGACTTTTATGGAGTCTCTATTTAGACTATTCTTGTACTTGTTCCATTCTACTGCGTAAATTCCTCCTAGTATCAGATCTATATCACTTTTATAGGAAAGGGGATTCAATGTGTCTTCATAGAAAGTTTGAATTACAAATTGACATCACATAAACTTCATAAGATACTTGCCCACTAATAAATATTTAATTTAGTAAGAACTTGGTTTGTATTGGATACATTGTTTAGTAGGCACTTGATTTGTATTAGATACAATGTATACCTTCCCACTTCCTATAGTTGTTCCATTCGATTGTGTAAATGCCTCCCATTCTCAGATCTATATCACTTTTCCAATACAAAATCCATCTGTCCTTCATATCCCTATCATATGCATGAGGTATAAGGAACACATGTATTTCTTGTAGTTTCCTAATGAACTCCTTAGAAAACTCAAAACAACTTTGCAACTTACCCAAGGGTCTTGACTTGTAAGCACTCTAACTGCACCAACTAAGGATGACCAGACTTATTTTCCAAGAAATAAATAGTATTGTTAGGTAATATAAATTCACTAGGGATTTATTTGGGATGTTATGGCCTCTGTCAATAGAGCCCATTTCATCAAGGAACTGGTTAATATAAGGAGGCTTAGTATTATTATTAAAAAATACAAGCAACATAAGGAGCAAGGGATTCAATGTGTCTTCATAGCAAGTTTGCATTACAAATTGACATCACAGAAAATTCATAGCATACCTACCCACTAATAAATCTTTAATTTAGTAGGAAATTTTCTCTTAAATGATCTGGAAGTTCATCATCAAATTCATAGGTATACCCCCCAAAATAATCTATCTGATACTTTTTTTCATTATTTCATGTCCTCTTATTCCTACAAACATTTATTTCTTAATTCGTTTCTACTTGTCCTGTCATCATATTAGAAAGATTCATCATCATCATCATCATCTAAGTCTGAAGAAATGTCATTAGTTTTTAGGGCCTTCTTGTTGGGCTAGATAACAATGGCCTCTTAAAAGTCTAAGAGGCCTTTCCTTGATAACCAACTAGATGACCATCATCTAAATTGTAAACTCTCTCACTTTTTTATAGAATTGATAGAAGGTATTTTGTCTCTTTTATATGTCGTATTTCTTATTGTCTCATTCAAGGTAGAGAAACCAACATCTTGATCTTCATATTTTTCAAAGTAACCAAAGTCAATGAAGGCATCCAACCTACTATTGGCTGGCAATGGCTTCCCACCAATTTCTAAACCCACACCATTGTCCCATGTTTTCCATCTTGGAGTACCATTCTGGTCTTTCATCCTTTCATTACCATTCTTTATTTTCCAACCAAAAGTCTCATTCTGGTCCCTCCTTTCATTACCATGCATGGGTAGGTCATCAAAGTCAAAAAAATCATCATCAAAGTGACCATCCTTTCTATTTCCTCTATCCATATTCATTATAGGGACGTATTTACCTATAAATATATCTACAATTTAAAAGATAACAACTTATAACGCATTTTATTTAATATCATCAAAGTCATCATTCCAGGATTTTGAAGTGGTAAGCAAGTCAAAGGGTCGCTCCAATATTATGTCAGGATGCCAAGATTTTTGAGAATTCTCATCGCATTTTCCATCATTACCCTGTTCAATACTTCTGGTGTACTCGTATTCACATTAATTGTGGTTGCAATTATAACATGTAATATTTATTTGATAATTCAAAAAGTTTCACCTCCAACATTGTACATTTCATATCAATTTTCCTTCAACTCAGAATACAAAATGAAATAATGTTAAGATAGTTTTCAATAAGAACAGATAGAAATAAAAGATGGAAGATTAGTCAAGAAGATCAATCAATCTCACACAAAAAATAAAAATAATTTCTCAATAAATGAAACTGCAACTTGAATCCTACACGAAAATTCTTACCCTAGGTATTCCCACTCCACTAGATTTAGCTCTCTTTTTGGATTCTTTGAATAACATCATAGGTAGTTGTGATTCTTTGCAAAGTTCCCAAAATCACACCTAAAAATCCGTTTCAGGACATCAAGAATGATAAATATAGGATGGAATGATGATAAAAAATAGAATTCAATCGTAATGCAAAAGTGAAAGTTGGAAGTCCAGAGAGAAAAGAGTAATAGGAAATAGAAGGGAAGTTACTTTGGACAAATCCAATCCCCTATCTTCATTTTAATGTCATCATGGCCCATACTCTTTCTTGGTGGAGGTTGGGGGCACTTTCTCTTTTGGAGTAGGCTTCTTGACAACTGGTTTTGGAAGGTTTGGATCAAGTGGTATTGCACTCAATATTACCACTTCTTTTACCAACTTTCAAAAATATTCCTTCACTTCCTTCCTTTCATGTAATTTGTTTTCTGCAGAAAGAATTAAAGGATCTAATCCATAAACCATTAAAATTCACATAACATCTATTGTAATAGCATTATCTTCTTCATGTGGAAGTGTGTAAGCTATCTCACAAGAGCTTCTTAATTTACAAAAGCTACACTCCTAAGAAGCATGCCAAGAAACATGGAAGTTTATCATCCACAATGGTGGTATTTGTCACAAAATAGTATCATCAGTTAGTTAATCCCCATGAATGGATATTTCACATACACGTGCTAAGGTTTTAATTCAAAAACTAATAAAATAATGTACAAATAGATTTTTTTACTACAAAGTTTGATATAACAAAAGAAAAGTTCATATATTTATGTTATGTCAATATACTTTAGAGGTACGGGAGGAGTTGAGTGAGATAATAGGTTTTAAATATGTTTGGAGTGGAGCTACTATTGAGGAATGTTTGATATCCTAGGTCTCAAATCCAACTTTAAGTTTTTTTTCAAAATGCCATCACTTTTTAGGAAAGAAGAAAAACGGGAAACCCCCCAAGTTTAGAACAGGAAAGTTGAGATTGTGTTCATTCATAGAGGTTATCAATTTCATCATTATGTGAATTCCAAACATCATATCTACTACCAATTTTATAAGTATATACATCAGACACATGGTCTTGGGAGGGTTCCACCACATCCAACTCTTTGATTTCCTTTACCATATTTTCTTTCTTCAGCCATATGTGTAATTATACTAAAAAAAAAAGGATTTTACGTACAAACCTATGAAGTGATTTAGGTGGAATATTTACACCATACTTTCCAATGAAATGCGAGAAAGATCATAAGGGAGTTACCCCTAAGCATATGACCAGACTTATTTTACAAGAAATAAATAGCACTACAATAGATGTTATCTCTACACCCTAGTAATCGGATAAGTATACTCTAACATCTATTGTAGTATTAAAATTCCGTTTTTCTCTCTAGGAATTGGTTTTTATATTGTATTTCAATTCAAGATGAGATAGATGAAAAGAGTTGAAAGTAAGATTGACATACTAGTGTCATAATTGAATGAAGAAAATTGAAGATGAGTCAATGACCAATTTTGTGAATGAATGAATACTATGAACATGATGAGAGGACATTCGATGAGAAGATCTTGTATAAATATGCATGTCCTTGTAATTATTGTATCGATGGGAAGATGAGAATAAGAAAAACGATTTTTGAACATATGTTGATATTTGGTCATAGCAGTATAAGCCCTTTCCCTCAAAATAGTTATCAAAATAGGACACCATTGCAAAGCATGAGATACGTAGAGGCATTGACGTAGACAATATTCAATGTCTGCTCACAGGATCATTTTGTCTAGATTGTGAGCCAAAGTGGCTCTTTCGACTCCTACTAGAATCATGCATATATCGATCCACAGGTCCTTTCTTTTCCCTCACGTCCCCGAATACCACCATGAACAATTTCCCCACAAGAAATGTGATTTTGGGCTTCGGGGTTTCCTGATTCCCATCGTCACGAGAACCCCTGTTCTCTCGATTCCCCGATCATCGATATCCCGATTTGTCGAAACAACTTCAACCGCGTTTATCCCCCTGGGCTATCTCCTGGTCCATGTAACCGCTATTCCATATGATTGTAGTTCGATCTCCCTTCGCGATTTCGGGCTCCCATATGCCGAAATGTATTGGACCTTAGGATTCCTGATCCTCTGAATCCTGATTTCTCGATGGACTCTCCCCTTTCAAGATTTTACTCGAAGGCCTCGATTTTTTCCACACGTCCTCCCATGATGGACGGTCGACATCCATTTCGCGATTTCGAACTTCATGGTTACGAAATGCGCGGGCTTATTGTCCTCAGGATTTGTGAAACGCCGAATCCCGATATGCCGATGGACTTTCCTATTGGGATTTTTCCTAAAGGCCTCGATTTCTGCCACACGTCCCCTCAAGATGGATGGTCCAAATCCATTTTGCAACTTCACGAAATCAGATGCCTATGGGTTCTTTCCCTCAAAACTCCTGAAGTTCCGAACTCTGAAATGTCGACGGCTCCCAATCTCCACCGCGTTTCCCAACTGATGGAAAACTCAGGTCTGTTTCGGGGTTTTCATCCTGGAGATTCTCGATCCCCTGTCCTCAGGACTTCTGAAATCCCAATTTTTGAAATCTCGATGACAAATTCCTGTCGGGACTTCACTCCCCTGTTCACGAAGGTTTAACTCCCTCGCAACTTCTGTCACATCCAACGCTGAGGGGTATTTGGATCAAGATCCGATGGTCCAGATCCATCCTCCTTATGCACTCCTCCTACTACTCCCTAGATGTGAAACTCTCAATGATCCAGATCCGATGACAGTTGTGGCTCCTCCTGATATTTGGCGCTTTCTTCCAATGCTTGGAAGATTTCTCCAAGACTAAAGGCCTCGACCTTTGCCTTTCCTTTGAGAGCTCCACAATTTGAGTCCTTGTGGATGTATAAAACCACTATCCCTCCTGATATTTGGGTACTCTGAACTCTTCAAAGATTTCGGTGTCCTCTGCACTCCTTGCAGCTATGGCTCCGTGCACTGAAAGTACTACTCCTCTTGAGCTTCTTTTCTCGAATCCTTAAAGGATTCTGACGTCTGCACTCCTGCAGAGTCTTCACGCACTAAAGTGCTATCTCTTCTGAGCTTCTACAAATACTCAGATCTCTAAGGAAATAAATCCTTCTTCTTTTCTCTGGTAGATGGAGAATTTGGATATGTAGCACCCGTCCACAAGATGCTAAGCAATTAACAATTTATTCAAACACTTACACATTAACAACTTCATTTCAGCATAATTCCATTTTCATTTACACAATTATTCTACATTTGCTCAATGATAAATTTAATAACATGATCAAATAAGTGATATATTAACTCTATGATTTAGAACTTAAAACAAAAGTATATACAAATTATCAATGACCAAATATCACTGAAAAATACCTCCTCCTTAGCTTGTTGAAGCTCACCGGTTGTACTGTAGTCCTGGGCACTTCCAAGAATTCTTTTCCCGCTTGCCCAGAGTGAAACAACGAAATCCTCCCTGCCAACTAGGAGCCTAGCCGGCTTCCTAGCTCCAAGAAACCTTTCGGTTTCTTGGCCCTCCATGCCCGTGACTCCAAGAACAACAAAGCACAAATGCTCAAAGGAAACTATCGCAAGAATCATCTCTTCCAAGAATGTCACAACCTCTCATCATGCTCCAACCTCTCCATCCTCCTCCTCTCTTATCCTTCTCCCTATTTATCAAGTTTCCATACACACTTCCCCAAGTGTCCTCAACCACCTCATCATTATCCATCCACCTCCCTTATCTAGATATTTTGGGAAAATATTAAAATAAAACTAAAT
>ML788224.1:75156-92910 GCA_009831015.1 Picea engelmannii | reverse complement strand
ACTAGGGTCAACACCCTATATCGAGCCATACTATGCAACTACTGTTCTTAGAGTCATGTCATCAAACATCCACTCTGGGTAAGTTGTGCATCCTGTCAAAACCACACTTACCATAGATCATAGTAATATTTTGAATCATAAATTAAAGAGTAAGTACAACTTATAGCATATAATATCTTCATGATGTCTACGACATCCCAGTTACCTCAATACTATAGTCATTTGGATATCACATAGCTCATCATCCTATAGGTTAGTTCACCAATAACACATATTGATGCAGATACATCACAAATTTATATAAGAATCCATACTTGCATCAACACTCAATTAAGAAATGTATTCCTATTTGCATCATGCATTGCATCTATTATACATTCACAACATAACTTGAATTGGTATACATGTACCGAACTTACCCATTTTAATTTTCATGTTTAAATAATCAAATAACTATCTTGTCATGAGCATATATCATGTAACATACAAATAGGTCTAGAGGTACACATCTTAATGTCTAACAAAGTTTATCTGACTCCAAACAAATGCTAAACTTTGAATTATTAAGATTAGTAAACAACAATGTTCTAACTACCTAAGGTCAAAATACAGGGCATTACACCTCCTAGCTATCCTTCACTCAAGCAACCTCTTTCTTCAACCCTGTGAAGGCCCTTTTCCATGGACTCTTCTTTAAATTCACAACTCAAAGACTTCTTTTCTCCTGTGCCTATCTGCGCACCTACTCAATGCCCACCTGGTAGAGTATATTCTTATAGAACATCCAACAGTTATGTCCTCTTCTATGCACCTTATGCACCTACTCAATTCCCTTCTGGTAGAGCTCTCAGAATCCTTAGTGATTCTAGTTCTTTTGTTGAACTCACAACAGAGTTCTTCCTCTATGCACTCCTTGCACTGGCTCAATGCCCACCTGGAAAAGCTTTACATAACTCCTCAGAGTTTCTGTCTACAACTGTGTTCTTTTCCACAACCTTGCCTTCTGAGGTATTTAGCAACCTCATATATCTTTCTTCCAAGTTGTTGATTTCAACTTCTATGCCCACCTGGCAAGCCTCTGTCTGACTCCACAGAGTTCATAAATGCATCCTCTGTGCATGGCTATCAAAACCCACAACATTCTGTCACACCCTCCTGGAGTGAAGCCTCAAAGACCTCTCAAGCTTGAAATAAAAAAAAACCCCTGCAAATGCATACCTAACATACATCTACAACATACATTGAACACACAAAGACATTCACACAACACAAAAAAACTGTTTCTGTTTGTATTTATAAAATGCCTCTTTACAAAGGTGCTCTGAGCGCAAACTGTAAACAAAGTCTCGGATCTTATCTACTCTCTCTGCTTCTCTGATCTCTGTTCTAATACAAAGAAGATCTCTCATTTTTTACATGAGGGGGCTCTTTGAGCTCTTCCCTCCAATCTACCTACCCTATTCAATTTCATTGAATGGGCTGTCTAGTCCACAAATCAGATCTAGATCTCAGCCTTACAAACATTAAAGGCCTACCTACTCTAATGCCTGCACAAAGGCACAGCTCCATGGCTCAACAACCTACAACATTAATTACATTCAAATTCAAAATTGAAGATGAGGGTTGTGCCTCTCTTCATCCTTGAATGCATACGTTGACATGGTTGGTTGGTTGGCTAGTTGACGTGGAGAAATTCTCCTACATCATACTCCTCAGCTGCAAAATCCATGAACTCTTGCTCATGAACTTCCCATCTCAGTTGTTTAAATCCTCCTGGATCGCAAACAAATTTCTAGAGCTGTTCATCTGCTCCATCTCCCTACTGCTATTTCTGCTGCACTGTTGTTGTTGCTTCTTTCCTTCAGCTGAGCCTCTCCTTGTTGATAGTATCTATTGAGTCTACCATTAGAATTTTGATGTCTTCTATCACCTCATCCAACTGCTAAAATGGCTGGCCCTATTCATGCAGTCTCCTCAGCTGCATTTTATTTCTGCAGACAGGCAGATCATCATGATCTCCCATGTCATCATCTTTATCTACTTCCAGCCTCACTTGTTGGATGTGCATGCCCTGCACTATTACCCTTCTCTCTATGGATTTAATCTGTTCATACAGATTAGCAAATCTAATGTTGTTTGCCTCTTCCTCTTCTTCTTCTGCAAGCTCCTAGGTTGCAGTCTTTTCAGTCTCCTGGTTGAAAATATTGATCCATTCCTCAGAATGCTCATCATCCTCTTCTGCTTTTGTTGTCATCTTCAGGATGCAACTTCCTTAGTTTCTTGGATGAAATCATTGAGACATTCCTTGGAATGCTCATCTTCTTCTTCTTCTGCTTGGGCAATATCAAACACCTACTCCAATTCTTCTTTGACAGTCTTAGCTAGCTTCCTTTCTTCTGCTATTGTTGCATCTGCAACACAAATTTCTTCCTCCTCTTGGGAAAATGGTAGGAATATCTGAATTCCCCCAATCATTAGAATATTTCTCCGATCTTCCTCTTTTGTCAGCTGCATCTGCTAATCCAACCCCATCTCTGATCTCATCTGCTTTGTCAGCTCCCTGGGCTGATCCCAACTCACCTGCTCATCCCTTCCCACCTGGAAATATGGGATTTCCTTGCTACTTCCCTGGCAGACTATGAGATCAACCGATCCCATATTCATCAACACTCCTTGCTAAATTGAACTCACCTCCGAGTCCATGAGACTTTCAGGCAGTCTCGTATTCTTATCTCTGCCCTCCTGGCAATTTGAGATGCTTCCACTGCCCTCCTGGCAGTCCTCGAGATCTCGTAGTGACTTCATTTTGTTTCCCAGCTATCAATGTGAAATTCCTTAGCTATCCTCATGATAGTCCGTGAGGTCTTCAACTAATCTCAACTCCTTGCCCACCTGGCAATTTGGAATTTCCTCTCTGCCCTCCTGGTAGTTCTTGAGATCTTCAGTCGATCTCTATTCTCTAACACCCTCATCGAGAATTTTCCCAGTCTCTGGTTCACATATCTAAACCATTTCCTCAGGTCCGTTGAGGTTTTCAGTATGCCTCAACCATCCTCTTAACAACTTACACTGTCTTCTAGCCATCAACTCCTTGACTGGCCATTTTATCTTCGGCTTCCTCATGGGCCATTCATATACCCATCTTGGCTTGGCTTTCTGCTGCATTCGTAATGCAAGCCTTTCCATGTCTACCCTTATATAAACAAGATATTTATCTATTTTTGTAAGCTTTTCTGCTTTGCTCTTCCTCCCAGAAAAACTATGGCCTTTAGTAGCCATGTTGTTGTCTCTGTCCGCCCTCCTGGAAAATCTGCTGCTCATTCCTGCAAACCCGAGTGCTTCAACCTCTTCCTACAGTCCTGCTAATTGTCTTCTTGATTGTTTCCTACCCGCAAACAATCACTACAAAGTCTTCAACAACCCTGTCTTCCTTTGCCTTCTCCTCACTTCCCTTGCCTGAAATCTACAGACAAGCTTCAGGCTTTGATACCAAACTGATGCAGACAATATTCAATGTTTGCTCACAGGATTGTTTTGTCTAGATTGTGAGTTGAAGTGGATCTTCCGACTCCTACTGGAATTGTGCATAAATCAATCCACAGGTCCTTTCTTTTCCCTCATGGCCTCGAATAACACCATGAACAATTTCCCCACAGGAAATGTGATTTCGGGCTTTGGGGTTTCCTGATTCCCATTGTCATGAGAACCCCTGTTCTCTCGATTCCTCGATCACCGATATCCTTATTCACCGAAATGGATTCAACCTCATTTAGCCCCCTAGGCTATCTCCTGGTCCATGTAACCACTATACCATATGACCGCAATCCTATCTCCCTTCATGATTTCGGGCTCCCAAATGCCAAAATGTATTGGACCTCAGGATTCCTGATCCTCCGAATCCCAATTTCCCGATCGACTCTCCCCTTTCGGGATTTTTCCCAAAGGCCTCAATTTCTGCCACACGTCCTCCCATGATGGATGGTCCACATCCATTTCACAATTTTTGACTTCATGGTTCAGAAATGCGCGTTCTTCTTGTCCTCAGGATCCGCGAAACACTGAATCTTGATGTGCTGATGGACTTTCCTATCGAGATTTTTCCTGAAGGCCTCGATTTCTGCCACGCATCCCCTCAAGATGGACGATCCACATCCATTTCGTGACTTCACAAAATTAGATGCCTATGGGTTCTTTCCCTCAAAACTCCCAAAGTTCCAAACTACAAAATGCTGACGGCTCCTGATCACCGACGTGTGTCCCAACTAATGGACATATTAGGTCTGTTTCGGGGTTTTCATCCTAGATATTATCGATCCCCTGTCCTTAGGACTTCAAAAATATCGATTTCCAAAATCCTATCGGGAATTCACTCCCCTGTTCACGAAGGTTTAACTCCCTCACAACTTCTGTTAGATCCAACGATTGACGAGTATTTGGATAAAGATTCAATGGTCCAGATCCGTCCTCCTTGTGCGCTCCTCCTACTACTCCCTAGACGTGAAACTCTCAATGGTCCAGATCCTTTCGGTAGATCCGATGGAAGTTGTGGCTCCTCCCGAGCTTTGGCACTTTCTTCCGATGCTTGGAAGATTTCTCCAAGACTAGAGGCCTCAACCTTTGCCTTTCCTCCGCGAGCTCCACAATTTGAGTCCTTGCGCGTATATAAAACTGTTGTCCCTCCTGAGCTTTGGGTACTCTGAACACTTCAAAGAGTTCGATGTCCTCTGCACTCCTTGCAGCTATGGCTCCATGCACTGAAAGCACTACTCCTCATGAGATTCTTTTCTTGAATCCTCAAAGGATTATGACATCTGCACTCCTGCAGAGTCTTCGCACACTAAACTGCTATCTCTTCTGAGCTTCTCCAAATACTTAGATCTCTAAGGAAATAAATCCTTCTTCTTTTCTCTGACAGATGGAGAATTTGGATGCCCTCCTAGCTATCCTTCACTCAAGAAACCTCTTGCTGAGACTTTTAGGGTGTTCAACAACCCTGTGAAGGTCCTTTTCCATGGACTCTTCTTCAAATTCACAACTCAAAGAGTTCTTTTCTCCTGTGCCTATCTGCACACCTATTCAATGCCCACCTGGCAGAGTATCTTCTTACATAACGTCCAATAGTTCTGTCCTCTTCTGTGCACCTTATGTACCTGCTCAATTCCCTCTTGGCAGAGCTCTCATAATCCTTAGTGATTCTGGTTCTTTTGTTGAACTCACAATAGAGCTCTTCCTCTCTGCACTCCTTGCACTGGCTCAATGCCCACCTGGCAGAGCTTTACAGAACTCCTCAGAGTTTCTTTCTGCAACTGTGTTCTTCTCCACAGCCTTTCCTTCTGAGGTATTCAATAACCTCATAGGTCTTTCTTCTGAGTTGTTGATTTCAACTTTTGTGCCCACCTGGCATGCCTCTGTCTGACTCCACAGAGTTCAAAAATGCACCCTCTGTGCACGACTATCAGAACCCGCAACGTTCTGTCACACCCTCCTGGTGTGAAGCCTCAAAGACCTCTCGAGCTTGAAATCAAACAAAACCACTGCAAATGCATACCTAACATACATATACATCATGCATTGAACACACAAAGAAATTCACACAACACAGACAATATTTGAAGGAAAAACTGCTTCTGTTTGTATTTATAAAATGCCTCTTTATAAAGGTGCTTTGAGCGTAGACTGTAAACAAAGTCTCGGCTCTTATCTACTCTCTTTTCTTCTCTGATCTCTATTCTAATACAAAGAATATCTCTCATTTTTTACATGAGGGGGCTCTTTGAGCTCTTCCCTCCAATCTACCTACCCTATTCAATTTCATTGAATGGGTTGTCTAGTCCACAAATCAGATCTAGATCTCATCCTTACAAACATTAAAGGCCTACCTACTCTAATGCCTGCACAAAGGCATGGCTCCATGGCTCAACAAACTACAACATTAATTACATTCAAATTCAAAATTGAAGATGAGGGCTGCACCTCTCTTCATCCTTGAATGCATGCGCTGACATGGTTGGCTAGCTGGCTGGCTGATGTGGAGAGATTCTCTTACATCAAGCACCAAACATAGATGAAGAGGCAAAGAATTCAGATGAACATGAAACAATATTAGATGAATGGATTGGAGTTGATGGAACGATGAATGAGTGTTTCAAGGATGATTGGCACAAATTGATGGAGGATACTTCAAAACCTCTGTATGGTACTTACAAGTTAAGTCATTTGAAAACAATCATTCTAATTCTTAATTTGCAAATAGTGCATGGTTGGACAAATGAGAGTGTTGATGGGTTATTGGCATTGTTACATCGATTGTTACCACTTGACTCCACATTCCCCAAAAAATGGAGTGCATGTAAAACGCAAATCACTAAGCTAAGCTTAGGGTATGAGAACATCCACACATGTGTGGATGGTTGTGTATTGTTTCGCAAAAATCATGCAAGTGAGACTGAATGTCTGAAATGTAAAGAACCCCATTATATATTATTTTCCACTTTCCAGTAATCCCACTGTCACTTTGAATGTATATATGTCAAGACATTGCTGAGATTATGCAATGACATGCCCAAAATAAGAGAGTTGATGGAAAAAAATGGTTTGTGGTTATTCTAAGATGTGGATGGAATTTTACAACAAATGACTCGATTTTTCCCAAGATCCTCGTAATATAAGGTTGGGTTTAGCTCTAGATGGAGTGAACCGATTCTCATACCATAGTACTAAATGATCAACCTGGCTAGTGTTTTTGATAACTTATAACTTGCCTCCATGTTTAGCAACCAAATTATTTTTATTGATGTTGTCATTTATTATACCAGGAAATAAAAGCATGACTTCATATACAATTGATGTTTATTTAGAGACATTATTTGATGAGATAGCATAGTTGTGGAAAGGAATTGAAGAAATTCAAATTTTAAGGGACAATTATTCAATCCAGTTCACTTTAAGAGCTTCTTTATTGCTTACGATACATGATCTTCCTGCATATGGCACATTGACTAGTCTCAATATTCATGGATACCTAGATGTTTGGCTTGCATCTTTAATCCTTTTGTGAGGCACTCAAGTAGTTGTTGTAAGTGTATTTATTGTGTAAATCATGATTACCATAAAATGAAGCATCCATATAGTCAACAAAATTCATTTTTCAATGGTCAGGAAGAGAATGATTGTGAAGCACCTTAAAAAATAGCAAGTGATTACATTATTCAGAATGCAGAGAAAAGAATGCAGTATATTGAAAATGGTGGAATTACTGGTATTAAAAATGATCCACTCAATGATAGTGGTGTAAAATGATTGTTCATATTGTATAAGTTGCTATACTTTAAGAATATAACCATTAGGAATATTGTTGAATTTATTCATACTGAGAAAATCATAGTTTTTTCTATTATAGAAACTCTTTTTGGTGCATATGATACAATGTCATCATGCCTAGACCTTCAAGAACATAATATTCATTGAAATATTTGGGTTGAAAAATATGGTGATGGAAAATATAGAAAACCTATTGCTCCTTATGTGTGGACAAAGGAACAACGTGCACAATTCTTAACGTTGATGTCTCAGACTCACTTTCCTACTGGATATGTGAGTAGTAATGTTAGATGGAAAACTGACAATAATGGCTTAAGGGGCCTCAAAACCCATGACTATCATGTCATAATTGAGGATATTTTACCTGTTGAAGTCATAACAAGTTTGGAAAAGGGGCCAAGATTGGAAATTATAAGGCTGGATGTAATATTGAAGAGAATGAGTATGAATGTGTTAGATCCTTCAAACATTGATAATTTTATGGAAGAGGTTGTTGAAGTACTTTTCTTATTGGAACGAGAATTTGCACCAACAATATTCAATATTTCTATGCATCTTCGTATACATCTAGAACATGAACTAGAGCATTGTAGCCCAATAACAACTAGATGGATGTACCATGTAGAACAATATATGAAGTTTTTCAAAAAATTTGATCGTAATAAGGACAAACTAGAAGGTAGCATGTGTGAAGAATATTCAATGCAAGAGGCCATAGGATTTTGCAAAGAATATATGAAGTATTTTAGTAATGTGAATCGATGTGTATGGGATGATGATGAAGAGAAGAGAGTTGCAGGTGAATTGTTAGAAGGAAATGAACACCACTTCAAGATATCAGATGAGGAAAGAACTACGACACATGCCTATGTTCTTCAAAACACATCCTCATTTGATAAGTGGTGCAAATGAAATATTATTTACATGATAATTTGTTTATTTAATTTCATTTAATAGTTAAATTATTATCAGTCTTATTATCTTGTATTTTCATATTCTATGTAGAAAATCCAGAGAAGAGATTCAAAAAGGGATGCTTGCATCTCGAAAGCATACACTTTGGGATTTGAATATTGGAGATGGTTCTTTTCCAAAATTTTATGATTGAATTATGGATGCAATTAGTGATGCACGAGAAGAAAGACATGATATAACGATCAAGGAAATTGAACTTTCACGACCTCCAAATATATCAACTGCTTATTTTAGTGGGATGTGGGCCTATGGTAGTCATTTAAGAGTGGAAGAAAAAGAAATAGGAAAGGAAAATTGTGATTGTATTGTTAGTGTTGAATTTCATCACGATACTGAAAATAAAATTTATCTTGGAATCATACAAGAAATTATTCAAGTTGATTATGGTGATACTAGTCCCATATTATTAAAATGTAAATGGATCAAACAATCCACAATAGAACATGATGAACATGGATTTGTACGTGCAAATACATGCCAAGTTTTATCAAATACTGACGATCTATATGTTTCCCCTCTTCAAATTACCTAGTAATTTCTAATTGATGATGTAGCAAGACAAGGATGGTCATTTTTCATTCAATTATAGTCTCGTTCGAAAAGGAAATTCATGGAATATGTTTATATAATGGTCTATGAGCAATGTACTAGTTTACAAGAAACATTGGAAGAAGAAGCTGATGGTGACAATAGAGTTGTATTTGAAGAAGAAACTTTGATTCCCAATCAAGAGACTGAGATAGAGAATGTAATGCATGGTTGGGAAAATATATTGTATGAGGATGATGTATAAAATGAAGAAGATGCATACATGAGTGATCACGATTGTGATCTTGATGTCAATGAAAATCATGACAATGATGATTTGTCACCTTAAATTTATGGAATTAATTTTCACTATGCAAATTGGATTTTATTGTTTTAGCCATGAGATTAACCAATGGTTGTACTAAAATATGTACTAATATTTGTATGGATTTTGTTGTTTTGTTCATGGGATTAGTCGAACACTTTTTTTCTATACTATGCAATGTTTCAAATATGATTTCCTTGTGTTCCTTACTATCAAATTCTTTTTGAGAAATGCTATGAATGGATGTTTTTGAGTTTTAGTGTTAACAAAAGATGGAATAATTATTCTTTGATTGTATACCATCATAATGGACACACACACACACACACACACACACACACACACACACACACACACACACAATATTTTTAGATACAAGATCTCACTATTTCAAAGAGTATTGATAAATAGATGTATGTGCTTGAAATATCTTCAATCACTTAGATTTTCAATGAAGAAATCATCAGTAAAATATCTATATTTGATCACCCTTTTCTTTACCAAATGTCATCCAAATTATGCTCAAACTTTTTATACCTAACAAAAATCTATAATGATTAAATCACTCTCAGAACTTAATGTTACAATAAACCTTCAAATAATGATTATCATCATTAGTAGATACCCTTTTTACCAAACTCTTGAATTGTTGTATCAACATAAAGCACAGATTTATGGTGAGTCTATGTTTCAAATATCAAGTATGCCAATAACCTTAAATATTGCATGTAAAAATGGAACCTTGTCAATTTATTTAACACATGCTAGAGATGAATACGGTAGAGATAAAATATATGCCATCTAATTTATTGTTGGAATTTTTTGAATGAATTAGGAAGGCATGCTCTTGCAGATTCTCTGTTGATATTCAGGATCCCTCTTATTTTAAACTAAAAAATAGGGAATTACAATGAATCTCTGTACATGGATCGAACCATCATGGTAGGATACTTGGTATTAATTTATTTTGGTTACAAACATAGAACCATTTGAATGATAAATATACTATAAAATAATGGATTGAATCTATTTGAAGTCACAAAGGTCATTGGCCCTATTGCTGTCTCGTCTGAGAACTTAGATTGATTTGAGGTTTTTTTCAATTTTTATTTTTTTGCACTCTTTCTAGGGGTTGTTTTAACCAACATTTCTTTGTTGTGAGATATATTCTGGTTGATTTTGATTTTGAGTTGGAGAAGCTCAAGATAAATGAAATTCCATGCTTTTAGGAACCTATATTCTCACGATATATTAGGTGGCTAGATTTTTTGACTTAGGAATTTTCAATTATCATGTCATGGTTTATCTATTTATGATTTTTCTCATATCATTCCTTATGAAATGGGGCACTCTATAAATAACCCTTTCCAAAAGGGTTTAACAAAATTTCTCAAAATGGGGGAGGGTGAGTGGTTCTTGAAAAGGTTGTGTGCAACAAACTATGTAGGGTACTTTGAGAGATCAAAGTTGTTACCATGAGCTCTCAGCTATCTTTTGTGAAATGATCCAAGTTCCCAATATTGAATCTATTGGAAACACCTTGGATGGTTAAGGTGATTTATTTTATCCTCAATACTATTTGTTTTGTGTCTTACTTATGCCTAAGTTGGAAATTATATCTTTTCATTGCCAATGTACAACCATTGCACAGATGGGCCCATGTTATAATTGTCACCTGATAGTATATATGACTACCATGTTTAAAATCCATGGCTTATAACTTTTTTTGGATAACCTAATTGCTTCTTTGTACATGTAGCATGTGTCTCAACAATCCTTGGAGAATTTCCATTACTAGTGCCTATATGGAAGCCTTGATGAATAACCCACTTCCAAATAACTAGACATTGCTTGTAAGTCCATGATAGTGTGGGTTTAGATCTGGTATTACATTAGAGGGTCATGGTTACTTGGGTTAATAATGTCTCCTCTAGTTATCTATGGACAATGTAATATTGATACATCAAAACTAGTCAATGGTTTTGATTAATATTTTAATATCATAAAGCACTACCTTTGGTCCTAATGCAAATATTTGTAGTACCCATGATATGTAAATATATATTCCCATCAATCAAATCCAATGGGAGCTTTATAGTTGAGGAGTCTATTCTCACAAAGACATTTAGACTACACTTGATCTCACATATTGAGCCTCAAATGATCTCACACATTTAGACATTGTATAGAACCATTTTATATGAAAGGAAAGATGGTTTATACATTCTTATTAATAATAATATGTGATTATATAATTGCGATATTAATTTTATAGTCTTTTTTTGTCCATGTACTAATGATTCTTTTTATGGGAAATGTTGGAAATAAAGGATATGAAAAATAAGGTGGTGAAATGTAAAGGTGGAAAAAGCAGTGATGAAAATGATGCATATTATGAGCATGTTCATAAATAATGGATCACAAGAAATGAATGATATCTGTCAACTCTTGGCATGGGAAATAAGTAAGTAGTTATTCCTTGTACCTTTTCACTTCTATGCATATTTCATGAAAGTTGTTTATAATCTAGTTCATGACATAGCCTATATATGCTTGTGATTCTCATTTGATAAGTTTTTTTTTTTTATAGGGAAAAGTTGGCTTCTAGAGAAAGAAATAAGAACCAAAAGGCAATCAAAGGCACATCGTTGCTAGCTCATGGTTTGGAAAATTAGTAAGTAGTTATTCCTCGTACGTTTTCACTTCTATGTATTTTTTATGATAGTTTTATATAATCTGTTTAATGATGTAGGTCTTCTATGCTTTCTATTCTAATTTAATAATCCTTTTTATTTTATAGGGAAAAGGTCGATTTTACACAAAATGAGCAAAAACAAAAGGAAATAAAATGCACATCGTTGCTAGCTCGTAGAATCCTACACCTTGGTGGATTAGTACATGGAGAATATGTTGAAAATACTAATGATCAAATTTCTAATAAATCACATGATGTTGATCATGTCTAAGATGATATTGTTGAAGACTTGGTATATTCTGGTTCAGAATAAGGTTTGAGAGACTTTTATTTTAAATTAAAACCAAGATTTGAAGGAACATCTGAGAAAATTGGTGAGATAGCTAGTGCCACACCTAATGTGGTAAATAAGGAACCAATTAAGCTTTCAACTTCCAAACCAATAACACTTGTTGTGTCCACAAACATGAATTCTCATTCGACATCACCCAATCTTGATTCGACTGAAGATATATCATCTTTCATAAAAAGATGCATTCGAAATATCAGTCAAGGCATGTATTGATCCATAGAAAGAGAATCCAAAGAAAGAAAATCAGAAGGGAAGAAGGCTTATTTGGTTGAGATAAAATATGGTGAACCTGTTGGACCAAATGCTACAAGGTGGGCCTCAAATTTGGGCACGAGAGTGAGGTCTCATTTGGATGTCACCAAAGCCAAATTTTCAGATCAAGATGAAAGAAATGTGGATCTACTGATTCAACAAATGGAAAATTTCTATGATACTTTTGGTGGAAGGATTTCCACCAAATATTACAAGAACAAAATGAGAAAATTGCTTAATAATTTTAGGAATAAATGTAGAAAAACAAACTTGGATGGAAAAGAAAGGGACAACATCTTGACTCCCAAATAGTGGGAGGATTTGAATTATGTGTGCCCGAGAGTATGTGCAAAATAGTAAAAAAATGAATATAACAAGAGATAATGCGAGGGATCAATTTATTTTAGGTCATGGTGGGTTGTGAGCCCATCAAAACATGTTTGTAAGTATATGGATTTTTGGTTTAATACATTATGTATGGCATTTTTGTAATTATATTTGTAAGTACATTGTGTTGTATTGCATTTTGATTCATATATATATATATACAACTAATTATGTGTTGATAATGATTTGTAGGTTGAAAGAGCTAATATATCAAAAATTGATGTGAGTGAAATGATTGACCAATATATAATGGCAGATATAGACAATTCTAAACATAAGCATATATCAAAAAATCCAATCGAAAGATCATTTCCATCTAATGAAGTTGATAAAATACTAACCACATATACATCTATTGAAAATGATAGTGAGAATTATAAACATGTAATGGAATGCATAAATGGGTTGACAAAGACAGTGTCAACCATAGCCACCTCCACTAAACCTATCGTTTCTTCATGGAAAAATAAGTGATAACATAGTGATTTAGATTAGGTAAGATAATTATCATTCCCTTGCAAACATTTCTTCACTTGATTTCATAATCTGATTTAATTGGTTTAGGTCTGATTTTAAGTGTTTTAATGTTATATTTACTATTTTTCTACTATATTATTGTCCTTATAATGGTATATTTGATTTGTGCATGATGTAATCACATGCATGATAAAATTAAAGGATATCCCAAAATTGGTGTGCCTCATCATTCTTGATCAATTTCTACAACTCTTGCTCAATGTATTTCATATATTGACTCAGTGAGTGCATTTAATTTTGTTATATCAATAATTATGCATGTTTTTGGAATTTAATTGTATTTTTTTTTCATATATTTATGTATACTTTTTTTTTTTTTTATAGTGCCCATTCACTTCAACATGTGTGAAGTATTCCTAGTAGGTGATAAATTTAACATACTAGATCCATATGATGGTGCTATTATAAACACTAGATGAATTCAGTCACTTTCTATGATCCATCGAGCGCCACTTGGTCCTGAAGATGCCAATATACTTGTCATTAATATCAAAAGTAACATCCTCGTTGCCTATGAAGATACAATTGATGGATGTGAATGTTTGAAGAAGAAATAAATGAGTTTCATTCGGTGGTCAAAGAAGTATTTGAGAAAATCATCAATCTAGATGATCATGTTTTATGAATCAGTTGCAAATTTTCTGTTTACTTTAATAGTCTTCAAACCATTTAAACTTAATTTACATAGTATTCATACCATTTAAGCTTACTTTACATAGTGTTCATACCCTTTTACTTTAAGGGCATGTGACATGAGATATAAGGAATTTTTTTAATGCATCTATTCACTATTTCATTTCATTTAATGTTGCTTGTGGTGCGATTAGAAATGTTGTTTATGGCATGCCTACAAGGAGTGATATAAGGGAATGTTTTAATGCATCTATTCAATGGCTCATTTTATTTAATGTTTCTTCTGTTGCCATTAGAAATTTTTTTTCTTCCACACCTACAAGGATTGATATGATATTGCAAGAGTGTTTGTTTACATGCCATTATTTATATGCTCTACTTTTGGATTTGATTGCTATTTATTTACCTTATTGCATGAGTCTTTTAGAGTGAACAAATTGTGTGGGTTTATATATATTCTTGTATAGCAAGTCAATATACACTGAATTGGAGCAGGATAGAATATTGTTACATACTAGGAAGAATGATATTTTTTTTTTTGATATTTAGGTTAATAAAGGGTTTACAAACTTAATTGTTGACAATGTCGAGAATAAATTATTGTGAAAGCCTCATATATGATGGGAAGTAAAGTGTGTTTCTCCATTGAAACTAGTCTACTAAAATGATTTCAAAATGTAAGAATTCTAAACATTTCTAATTATGATGATGGGAAGATATTATGAATGTCATTTTCATAATATATAATTGCTTGAGATGCTTTTTTAGATTTTAACTGGTTTATCTTCTATAAGTTGTATTCTATTTTGGTTTATAGTTTTAAACTACAATTAATGGATCATAGGAGTTGGAGTATAGGGATTTGGTTTGTTTAGTATTTATTGGTGTATCCTTTCCTCCACATGGGTCTTTAATGTCTTACAGATGAGTATTGTCAGACCCATCATTTTCATCTTTCTGTTTACCTTGTGCCATATTTGTCATGTTTTGGCCTAGCCTAAAGATTGAGACTAAGTCATTGTGTATTCCATGTATCTCATCCTCCTGCATCCCTATTAACCCCTAGGATCTTATTCTCACATTCCTTGATAAATATTTACCTACCCTCTAGTGGATCTGCAGTATAATCTACTAATCCCTCCATTCCAAAGGTTTTTTTATCATAAACTTGTCACCATTCCAATTGTATGAAGGAGATTCACTTTTGTGTATATTGCCAACATCCCTTTGTATCATGATTTTGAAATTCTATGGTGACATAAACATTCTTCTTGTTGGGGACCCAGGTACGAGTAAGTCCCAACTACTTCAGTATGTGCACAATTTGGCTCCTCGAGGTATTTATACAAGTGGTCAAGGAAGCTCTGTAGTTGGTTTGACTGCTTATGTGTCAAAGGATCTGGAAATTGGTGAAAGTGCATGCTTAATGACTTGGACATGAAGCATTGAATATTTTAATGATTGCCAATGGAACTGTGATATGTCACTTTTTGTTCCCTTGAAATTGTGGATTATTGATTTGTTTTTTAATGTAATAGGTATTTTAAAGTGGAGCACTAGTTTTGAGTGACAAAGTCATTTGTTGCATAGATGAGTTTGAAAATATGTCAAATAATGCTCAAAGAATGATAAATGAGGCAGTATTTCTCTTGATTTTTAAATTAGTAGAGAAGATATTGTGCATTTAGTGGTTTTCCCTTGATTGGGATTACCCACATTCTATTATTTTTCCTACATTTTTTTATGATCTCATAATGTGTTATGCTACTTCAGGCAGGTGAATGGAACAATGAACCATGTCAATTTATAAGTCTAGGATCATAGTACTCTTAATGCTAGGACATATGTGTTAGCCCGTGCCAACCCTAGTGATTCATTCTACAATCCCAAACTTTCAGTTATTGACAATATCCAACTTCCTCCAACATTGATTTCTAGGTAAAGTTTAGTCATTGTTGTGCACATGGTATGACTCCTTGTGGGGTTTTTCTACTTTTCAAATCCACAAAACTTATGGGTTACACCTGTAGGTTTGATCTAATTTATTTGGTTCTTGACAAAGTTGATGAGCAGACTGATGGGCACCTTGAAAGGCATCTTGTTGCATTGTATTATGAAGAGCCCAAGGTATGTAATTATGTATATTTCTATTACACATGAAATTTTCACACCTAGGTACCTCACCCTAAGTGTCGTAAGTGTCATATAAGTGTCGCATACACCTTGACACCATGGAATAACCTATGTCACTATCCCTAGTCAATGTGGAGGAGGGATATATTACATGAAGGCCAAAATACCAAGTGCACATGAATTATTATTAATATTCATGAAATAAAATTAATTAAGTGTGAGAATAAAGTGCACATGAATTATTATTAATATTCATGAAAAAGAAATTAATTAAGTGTGAGAATCCACCTCACATTTGGTTTCCTATTTTTTAGGAAATGTGGAGGATCTCATGGATGGTTGAAATATTTCCTCCTTAAAATCCTTGACATATATTTCCTCCCTAAAATCCTTAAGAGATATTTTCTCCCTAAATATCTTTCAGAACCCTTTTTAGTGGATCTGATGATTGATCCTGTCCATGGTGTTTAAGCCTCCAAATCCTATATAATAAGGGTTTTCCATGGAGATGAGGAGGAGGTGTTTTATAGATACCAAACTTATGATCTCATGATAGTGGGCGAAAGATTTAGGATATCAAACCTATGGCCTTGGGAGATTTGTGCTAGGGATGGATGAGGAGAACTTGGTGAGGCTACTACATTTGCATCTACATTTGTAAGCACCTTGTTTTGTTCTCGTTAATATATATTTGCTTGGATTGTTTCCTTCAAGTTTGTGTACATTTGCATGGGTTTGTCTCTTTTGATGAATCTAGTTTTAAACTAATATTGGTAGAATAGGAAGTATGCTTTGTCTTTTTTGTCTATTGGATTGCAAAATTCATTGGAGGACTTGAAGATCAAGTTCAACCTGGATCGAGCAAGGACAAACTACATAAAAAGGTACTCATACTTTCTTCTTATTTTTCCTTAACTAGTTTAACTACATTTAAATGAATTTCATTGTTCAAAGTTAGCACCTTTATGTCTTGGTAATAGGGGTCTAATATCCAAGAGGACATTCACCTGCCCAGAGGGGAATTTTCCTACAACAATTTCTTAGGATGGCTTCAAATGCATTGGATATTCTTTCAATGTACATGACTAGAATCACTTTATTTATCATTATAGGACCTAAGAGTGGACACATTGGATGTTTCAACCCTAAATTCATATATCGGTTATGCAGGACAACATATACATCCCAAAATATCCGATGAGGCCATTGAAGAACTTGCCCATGATTACGTTGAAATGTGTTAGAGGGGAAACTTCCTTACCAACAACTAAAAGGTTTGTTGCACAAATTTCCAAAAGAATTACTAAAAATAGAGTCAAAGAGTGATTCATACATCTCTCTCTCTCTCTTTAGTATGATGTTTATACACAGAGAAATGTAATTATACATATGCTAACTCTAGATTTGTCCCTTGAAAAACTTTGCAGGTAATTATGGCAATGTCTAGACAAATTGAAATCCTAATACAAATTAGTGAAACACATGCTTGTATTCGATCCTTTGAGTGGGTAAGAAACCAACCTCATGCTACAGTAGAATCTTGTACATGGAACTATTTTCCCAAGTAAACCAAAGTGAATTTTCTTCATATTAGAATGTAAAACCAGGTATGTATAT
>ML788224.1:51039-75079 GCA_009831015.1 Picea engelmannii | reverse complement strand
ATCACAGGGTCATGAATTATGAAAGCATACATGTAATTCTTAACATAGGTGGTCTATGAAGGTTGAATTTTTTTATGTGGATGAGGCATTCAAGCAGTTTGAATTTTCCCTTCAACAATATTCAACTGATGATTCTACTCGTAAATCCTACAAATTTCTTGATAGAGGTGGTTAGTTTACAGGGGATCATAAATCTTGTTATATAGGTCAAGAGACGTGTCAATTTCACTTGAATATATATAACTATGCCTTAGTTGTATTTATCCATTTATGCTAGGTCTATGGTATACACTAATAATTTCAATGAATGCATTTTATCATGGTGATAGGGACCATTAAAATGGATCTCATTACAATGGGAATTCCTGCTGGTGAAAGAATAAGGCATGTCAATCTAGTTATAGAAGTTAGAAATCTTATTATGGAAAATATGTGGGTTGGAGGACCATCTACTCGAACATCAGAGATGAAATATTATTGATTTCTTTGGTTAAGTAGTGTATTTTCTAGTACCAAAAGTCTGACCTATGATATATGGATGAACTGTCATCTTTTAGAGGATATGCACACGAAGGCATTTGTCAAAGTTAACATTCATGATGTAATGGTTTTCTCTTTGTATGTGCAATTCAAGCATGCCTACATGTACTAACTGGATTATTTGATTTATTGTATGTCAATGTGGTTCAACTGACTAGATTTATTGATCGACATCGTTGGTATGCTCACATGCATAATCAATTTGTCTCTGGGTTTCTTTCAAATTTGTAATTCTCTTGGAGCCCTCATGACTGAGGGATTTGTAGTTGTTCATGGAGACAATGTCAAGATAATATGAGTCAATATAGTGTCCCTATAAAGTAGTGAGATTGTATCCATAAACCCATTTCATCTCCTCTATGCTTAGCATGCCTTTTGTGTGATTTTACTTCAATGTTAAATGGTAATGTTTCTAGACATTGCATCTTAATTAGTTATCATATACCCTAAAACTCTTGTATTCCTTCATGGAAATTTCCCTTGTATCAAGTCAAATGATTTTTATAGGATTGAAAAATTCAGGTTGACAAAATCAATGATGAGAATCATTGTGCCAAGTGAATGTAACATAGAAATGTTTTTCCTTGTGAAACCTTGATTTTTGAGTTTTGCCTAGAACATGAAAATGGATATGAAATGAACCAAATATGAGAGATCTTATAGTATATTTTCTTAACCAATTATGAAAAATTTCTGACATTTGTGAGAAGAAAACTTCTTGACCCACTATCTAATTGTTGATGTTGTCACCAAAGATGACATTGCTACAATATGCTACTACCTTGTACCTCTCAATTTTAAACCCTTAGAATTTAAATCTAGGTTCCAAATTAATGATGAACGAAGATAAGATTTGATGTCCTTAAAAAAATTGATTACTTTTGGGACATGGTATTAACTTTTGGCCTTGGTTTTTCTATTTACAAGCATCCGAGAAAAAAAATTTAACATTTTTTTTCTCAAAATAACAGGTTGATATTTTCCTTTGAAACTTGCCCCCCTTGGAAATAAAACACATAACATTTATTGTTCTATAGTAAATGAACATGTTTTGAAGCTTGCATAATCACTGCATGAGGCCCTGGGGTGTCCTTTTTTACCTCTCTTGGGGTGCTATAATTTCCTTAAATTTGCTTTGTGAAGGAGAGGATTTGCAATAAAGGAATAGGGTTATGCCATGTGTCTTTTTTTTTTCTCTCTTTTCTAATTTTCCCCTTCATCTTTTAAGAACTCATTATGGCTCTTGAAGTTTCCATAAGGATTTCTAGGGCCACCTTACATTATCTCCCATTAAATGATAGCCTAGGTCATGCTATATTCCCATAATATGACAACTTCAATTTATTTTCTACTTATTAACCCTCAAATTGGTTCCCAGGGATATATCTCCCAATAGATTTTCTAACACTCTGTCTAGTTCTGCGATTACCCTTTGCTCTCTTATTTTTTTTAAAATCTCAATAAATCCTATTTTGAATCGATCATATAATGTATCTATCCTCTTTATATTCGATATCTTCTCTTTTATCTCTCATAATCAAGATCTTAACATTCCCTTTCATTTATGTTGCATCCTTTATATCAGCCAATGAGGAGGGTTTATATAGTCCTAATCCTCCTTGACTTTATCAGTTTTTAGGTGACCAATACCCATGCCCAAGCGTTGTTTTAAAAAGAGGTTAAACTCATAAATTTACCACCTCATGCAAATCGAAAACCACGTCTTAACCTCACGTTGGGATCGATGTCTTGTGCACACCCAACTAGCACATTGTTTAATCCTTTGCAATAGCACGCATGAACAAGATCTCACCATGTCAAAAATCAAATGGACAGTTAGGATTAATGTGTACCACACCCTCTGAATTAACAAGCGTACAAATCCGTCGTGTGCTTTAGATATTTATCATTGATCTAAACTATTGATCGACAAATGGATCTCTTTATCATGCAACTTGCCTCCAAACCCGATCAACGGTGGAATTTTAATCTTATGGTGACTAGACAACTATCATTCATATAGGATTTTGACTCACGATCTAACGGTTCTCTATTTGTTTAACCCTTGATCGGATGGTTGCAAATCATTCTCGCTCCACTCTACAGTCTTTGATTCTTTATCAAAATCCGACGGTCTATACCTATTCTCCTACAATATTAATGGTTGATGTAGCTCATTGATTATATCCATAATGAATTTATAATCATTGATCCTTACAGTGGTCAATGATCATAAAAAAATCTTCCCATTTTAAATTTCCTTGAATGATATATTTCTTCCTCTGCTCTTAAACCTTCAACTAACCCGAGAACTGTAAACAAACTTAAATCCCTTCAATTATACAATGTTTGAAAGGAAACCGATCCAATGGTTTTAAACCTCATTCTACCTTTAAATGTTCTTTAGAGATTCATTTCCCTTAAGAATCCATCTCAATGAACCCGTATATACTCCATATGGTAGAGATTCTCAACATGTTAGCATCGGAAGTCACTCTTGGATTGTGGCAGGAGCAGAGCCTGACGACCATCATTTTAATGTCATGTTTTGTTTAATGAGGTGATCAAATGGAGGTTAACTCAAGACGATGTAGCTCTAACTCTGAAACTAGGCCAAGAATGCATGGGCAGGTGAGGTCTTGCATGAACTTCAGACAGTGAGGTGTAGTAAGGGTGAGTAGGGGGAAGAATTATATCAGGGAGATGCGAAGGTCTATAGTAAACATCAGGTTTCCAACAGACTGTAGAAGAAGGCAACCAAACACAAGATCTTCTTGTGCTCAAACACAGAAAACCAGAGAATACAATAATTCATAAATAAATCCTTTATCATGACATAATTGCAATGATCCACATGAATCATTCGTTCACGAACTCTCCTAGTATGAGACGAAGTAAGGAAGATTGTCTGTCATAAAGCAAGAAATCTCATATGCAGCTGCATAACCAGAGAACTAGAGTCTGTGCTAAAACTTTACCATCGGGAGCTCTGCTCTACCATCGATGCTTACAAAATACAAAGACTGAGTTTATATACTCAGGAAAATTCACCTCATAGAGGCGTGCCCAGTCACCGAAGGCTTGGTGTCCCTTCAGTCAAACTCGTACTGATATATTTCTTTAAGTGCTACCTTAACTACGCATGGCTCCTGTAAGGAGGGTAGCTGAGCCATGAAATGCTCGGCTAGCATGCGCAGACTTCTCTGTCGAGTCGAGGAATTCAGCACGGCTTTGTTGAGAAAATCGATACATAGGACCTTTGTGAGAAGGAGGATTGCCAGACCCTCCATTCCCCTCACTTAATGAATGAAAGAAGGTTTCAACCACCTGCTCTTGCCTTCATTTACTTCAATGCTAGAAATAGTATTAAGATCGGGTCCAATGACGCCTGGAGATCGCGATGATCCCCTCTGTAACTGAACTCGGTGCCCTTGGCCTTCTTTATGCAGCTCCTTCCTCTCCCTAAGTTACCATGGGATGTGACCATGTGCTTTCGGCGTTCGTGAATATGAAAGGTCTAATCTTTGTTGATTGAAATCGTGATGAAGGATATGCCAAGACAGCTTAATCTAGCACCACAAGTCCCTCTAGATCTGACGGCTCTTAACTGTCCCGGCGATACCGTGGGCCCGGGTCCAGGATTCTCCTGGCACCTTGTGCATCGGAAAATAGTGGAGCTGTTCTTTTCATTTTGGAGTCACGATGGGTGAAGCGCCGAGATGGCTCTATTTGTTGCAAGGTCTCCCTTCTGGATGGACGGCTGAAAATACTTCATGATATCGCGAGCCCCACTTTATACGCTTTCGACGCTATCGGGGTTTGGGGTTTCGTGATGTTGAACAACATGAAACTCTCACCCTATGAACTCCCAACCGCCGAAATGCTGATGCAACCAGATCTTGTGACATGCGTCCTTAGGATGAACGGACGAGGGGGCATTTGATATTTACAGGGGTGTCGCCTTCGTTTGCAGGCTCTCTTGATATGACCCAGGGCTGAGACCATGGGCTCGGCGCCAAAGGATATTTTGACATTTCGCTGATCGGTACTTCCAAGTGTAATGAGTTGAGGGCTCCCTGTTCTCCGAAACCCCGATCCGCGATATGCCGATAGGCTGCCACCTATCCCAGTTAAATCGAACGACCCGAACCTGCTGTGAAATACGAGATTTTTCCTTTGCGCTAAACCTTGGGTAATTCGGTAGCTCCGAAAACCCGGTGACTGTTGATCTACTTTGTAAATAGATCTTGGATGCTATCATCGACATTTTTCCCGCTCGCTTGACCTGCTACATGGAAAAACAAGGATTCTCCCATGCTACACTTGAGCATTTCGTGTGCAATCTACAAACTTGGGTGCTTCTGCACCTAATGACAAAAATAATCGCTAACATTAGGCCCCATGGGGGATAGAGTCATCCCTGCGATGCTCTAAGAACTCCTTCCACAGCTTCAGTGCCTTGCTATTGGGCTATGGAGTCACTTATTAGGCCAAAAACATGCAAAAAGAAACTAAATAAATAACTAAAGGACAATATTTACAAACAAGGGAGCCATCTGAGGCTCAAATAAAACATTTCTTCAGAAAATGCCCATTCATTGGGCTACTGAAAACCTATTCACCCTCCAAATCTTGCAACCCATACGTGTTGTTGGAGAAAATCTCAGAGATTTTGAAGGGGCCAATCCAGAGGGCATCAAACTTGATGTGTTTGCCTTTATCCTACCTGGGGGCATCCCACTTGAGTACCAAATCCCCGATCTCGAACTCTTTCTTCCTGACCTTCTTGTCGAAATCCTGCTTGATCTTTTCCTAGTGACTATGAGTTGCGGTCCTCACCTTCTCTCTGATCTGTTGCACTTCTACTATCTGATGAATCCTCCTGATCATATGATCTATTTCTCCCTCACAGTCTTGAAAGAATTTCACCATAGGTAAGGTGAGCTGAGTAGGAAAAACCGCCTTTGCTCCGTAGACAAGCTGAAAAGGCAAAGTGCCCAGAGATTTCTTCGTTGTCACATGATCATCCCACAGAGAAAACTTCAACTTTGAATCCCAGGCCCTTTTGTTGTCTTCCAACAACCTTTTGATGATCCCTATTAGGCTTTTGTTAGAGGACTCTGCTAAACCATTGCCCTGGGGATAGTAGGGGGTGGAGTGAATTAGTGAGATCTAGAACTGCTCACGGAACTTAATTAGAGGCTCATACTTGAAAGAAGCAGCATTATCAATGACGATCCTGCTGGGACAACCAAATCTGGGTATGATATCCTCCAGGAAGATGATAATTACTTTGTGAGATGCACTTCTGGTGGGGACAACTTCTATCCACTTGGTGAAATAATCTGTTGCTATCAGGATCCATCTGTGTTGACCACTTGAGGGAGGATGAATTTCTCCAATGAAGTCCAGCCCCCACTGCTGAAAAGGTGCTGGAGATACTATAGTCTTCAATGGAAGTGATTTGAGTTGTTTCTTTACTGAGAACTTTTGACATTTGATGCAAGCTCTGATTCCTCTACAAACATCAGCGAATAAAGTAGGCTAGTAATAACTAGCCCTGAGGATCTTATGAGCTGTAGTCTTCTAGAAATGATGCCCCCCACAAAGGCCTTCATGGAACTCAAACATAACTTTCTGGGCTTCTGGTGGGTTTAAACATCTCAGCAGCATCCCCAAAGGATCTCTCCAGTACAAAACTTGCTCAATGAGATAATACATGACCGCCTTGAGCTTTAAATCTCTTGCCCTACTTTTACCCATTCCATTCAGAGGCTTCAATTCCTGCAGAAAGTATAGAATGTCACAATACCAGGCACAATTTTCCAGCGATAAGCCATCTTGAGAGCATTGGCTGGGGAACTCATCTTGCTGAGTTCCTGGGCGAGTGTTGAGGAAACTAACTCCCAAGGATTCACAATTGGATTCAGCTAGTATCTTGGATAGACCTTGCCCCTTCACCATCTTGGTGGGATTTATTTCCAAGTAAAATTACAGAAGTTTTGCTATCCATTTGCCTCTTCTCCCATCTATGTCTGGCTGTACAAGAATGTCCTTTACGGAAGCTGAAGGAACGTATGTTGTCACCTTCGAATGCAAGACGTAGATCCCGAAAGCTTTGAGGGCTTTCACTAAGGCATATGCCTGCTTCTCTATGATCTCATACCTGGTCTCTGCATCTCTTAATGTGTTATTGAAGAAAGTGATGGGTTGTTCATGCCCCTTCTCATTTTTCTGTAACAAGACCGCTGCTAGTGTATCAAAAGAAGCAAAGGAGAAAATTAGGAATTCTTTGGAATAGTCAGGACTGATCAACACAAGTGTCTCAGTCAATGCCCTTTTTATTTGGTCAAAATATGCCCTAGGTTCAACAGTCCATTTCACCTCGTTTCCCTTCCTGAGCATGGCTGTGATGTGTTTCACTAGCTCGGCAAAATTTGAGACAAACCTCCATAGAAAATTAATTTTCCCCAAAAAGGTTTGAACCTCTTTTTTAGACCTGGGAAGTGATAAGGTTTGAATTGCCTCCACCCTACTGGGATCAATTCTCACTCCCTCTGCTGATACTATATGGCCCAACAACTTCCCTTCCTGCATAGTGAACAAATATTTCTTGGGGTTTAGGGACAGACCGAACCTCTGACATTTCATGAAAGCTTTCCTCAAGTGGCAGCGGTGTTCCTTTTATGAGCTGGAGAAGATCGTGATGTCATCAAGATAGATCACCACGAATCGATCCTTCTCCCCGATGAAGGCTATATCCATGGCTCACTGAAATTTTTCTCCTGCATTCATTAGTCCAAATGGAATCTTGGCATACATGAATATGCCCCAAGGAGTGGTGAAGGTTTTTTTCTCCTTGTCCTCAGGCATGATCGATATCTGATTATAGCCAGAAAACCCATCGATCATGGATATCCTGGATGCACCAATTACCCTCTGTAGTATGTGTTCCATCTTAGGTAGGGGGTAATTGTATTTCTTTGAGCTTCTGTTCAGATTTCTGAAATCGACACAAAGCCTGATTTCTCCGCTTTTCTTCCTTACCAGGACCAAATTGGCCACCCACTCAGAATATCTCAAGGGGACAATGATTTGTGCATCCAACAACCTTTTTACTTTTTTCTCCATAACGGGCAACAACATGGGATTTATCTGCCTTAGCTTCTGCCTGAATGGCCTAGCCTCTTCCTTTAGTGGGATCTTGTGTTCAATGATGGATGTATCATGCATTTTGAGGTCTTCGTATGTCCAAGCAAACACGTCAGCAAATTCTTTCAGCAACTCAGTATATTCGGCCCTCTGCTCTCTAGTCAAACTGCTTGACAATTTGATGAACCTAGGCTCCTTCTGTGAACCAATGTTGCATTCAGCTATATCAACATCTTCATCTGAAACTCTACCCTTTACTGCCACATCGTTCCCATCGAACAATCTTTCCAACGGGACTAGTCCCCTCAGGATGTGATTGCTAGGTAGATGAATAATCTGGTGGTTAGCAATTTTATTTAAAAACACCTCAGGGTGAGAGTCATCTTCTGTGTCAGGATCCTGATCGATGTGCAACGCAGAAAATTCATCAATGGATCGGAGAAATCTTTCAATTTCCTCATCATCTTCAAATGCCTTCCAATGCGTGACATTGTCTGGTACAGAGGGCCTATATTTTATTTCAATATCAGAGTGGGCTATGGATGGTAGAGAAACTTTTAGCAAGCTGGTTGAGACAGCTAAATAATCGGCCACAACATTATCCTCCCTTGGAATAAAAGAGATATTGAAAGCTGAGAAGAAATTTTCAATTAGGTCCCATGCTTCATTCCTATAATTTCTGAGTCGAGGGTGCTTTGCTTGATAAGCGCTTCTGATCTATTGGACCACCAACTCTGCATGTACGAACACTGCTATCTCCTGAATTCCCATTTCCCTTGCAGCTCTTAATCCTAGAACAAGGGCTTCATACTCTTCCACATTGTTGGTGGTTTCAAATTCTAATTTGTACGACAGAGATACGGTTTCCTGGGCAGGTGACACAAAAAACACCCCATCACCAGTGCCTTCCCTGGAACAAGCTCCATCAATTTTTTTTTTCCAAACGGGGGTGATGGAAGGAGGGAACTCAAGAGGTGTGGTGGGCTATTTTCTGAGCTTAAGAGGAGGCTCGGGGGCATGAGTGAGTTGCAGTAGACTGGAACCTAAATCAGTGTCCAAGGCAAAGACGGGATGATTGGTGGGATTGGCTTCATCACTGATTATATAGGCCAATTGGGCTTCTCTGTATAACCTCCTATGTTCTCCCCCAAACACTGGGATAGTAGCGTAGGTCAGGTCCATCTGCAAAGTTCCTCCAAGTCTTTTTATCCAAGATCTTGATAACAACATACCGAACTTGGGGGGGACATCAGCCACTACAATATCCATGACCACACTCTTCATGGGCAACTGAAACAAGGCAACGGCCAGGTCTTTGATAACCCCTAGACACTAAACTTTCCTAGAGTCAAAGGAATAGAGGTCATGGTAGGCTCGGGTGACTTCTAGTCCTAACTCTTCCATGACGGTTTTGGGCATGAGGTTGTGAGAGGCCCCTGAATCCATCAAGCAATTGTGCAGTACCTTGTCATGTATGTTCAAGGAAGTTTAGAAGGGAGGGGATGAGTCATTCCTATCTTCTACCATAGGACCTAAAATAACTACAGGTTTTTCATCTTGCAAATTGATGGAGTCTGTGGGAAGGCTTGAGACCTCAGGCTGTAAAAGCTCAGAGAAGCGTTTTTTGAACCATTCATGCTTAATCAATTCTGTTAGGGGCACATGGATTCTGATTTTTTGAATTTCATGCTCGAAATTAAAAGAAGATGAGAGCTTTGTGATTTCTCTTATTTCGGGAGCATGACTCTAGATAATAGGAGAGAGGGGTTGGGTCTTCTTACCTCTGTGATTTTCTGTTGATTCATTAGCAGGCTTCTCTATTCTAGTGAGCTGCTCAGGGGCATCAGGTGCTACTGCCTTCGTCTTTGACCTGAGATCATATTTGCCTGGACTGCCACTAGCCTTGTCTCCCTTGCTTAGTTCATTTAGCTGACTATCCATGAGAGACTCCTCGTAGGCTGATTGAGTGAGATGAGGAAAAGGAGGAGTGTCTCCGAAGCAATGGATTTCAGGATCAAGCTCGTCTGTTTCTCCTTCTTCCCCCTCGACCACAAAATTGTTTTGAAAAGGGGCTTGAATTTTCTGGTCTTCTCTGTCTCTTCCCTTCTCTCTTTGCACATTTAGGGGAGTAAAATTGTTTGGCCTCCTTAAACCTCCTTTATTTTCTGCCTTCTGAGGGCCCTTGTATGCTTGCCTCCCTTCCACCCTCATTCTCTCCATCTCCGCAGACAGAGATTTCACCATCCTGGTCAGTTCATCCACTTGAGGGTGGGGCACTGATGGGTCAGAAGTCGAGGCTTCCGACCTTCCCTTTCTCCTATATACATTGACCTTGTTTCTCAGTCCATCAACTGCTAATACATTAGATTCCACTTCTATGGCTGCATCTTGCATTTGAGCCAAGGAGGTGGCTCTTCTTTCTCTCAATAACAGGCAGAAATCGGGGCCGAATGCACTAGCATAAGAAATTTTGGCCGAGGCTTCTGAAGGCTTTATTTCGGCAGGGATTTTATTATACATCTTATTGAATCTTTTTGAGAAGTCAGAGATAGAATATCCATCCATCTTCTTCAAAGACCCGAACTCTGTCATGTAATACATGAAATCCTTCCTATCTCCCCACTGCCTCAGGAAAGAACTATCTAGATCTTCAATCCCAGCGATAGATCCTGGAGCCCATCCTCTAAACCACTTCCTCACCTCGCCATCTAGGCTTTGGATGAAGACTCTCATCCAGACATCTTCATTTTCTATGTTGAGGTTATCTGCGTAACTGTAGAAATCAGCCATGTGCTCCTCTGTAGTTACATCCCCTTCCCCGGTGAACTTGGGCATGTATTTCAAGTAATCTCCAGCAGTGAGAGGATTAGTAGGATGGGGTAGAACTAAGGGAGAATATATGGCAATGACTATGGCGTCCATTCTATTCATAGGGGGATTAGCACCAGTCATATGGATATTAGGTGGGGGAGAACTGGGAGGAGAAGGAGTTTGCGAAGGGGCTACTGGGAATGAGTCCTGAAGCAGAGTGGGAATCAAGAGGGGATTTAAGGAGAAGTCTAATGAGCTCAAGTCAGTAGGTGTTTTTATTTGCACAGGAGTAGTAAAGAAAGGAGTGGGGAAATCTTCTTTGGTCCTGAGTCCACGCCAAGGTACAGTTTTAGGGGAGAGGGGAGTGACAAGGTCTTTTCCCTCCGGTCGTAGACTAGGAGAGGAAAAATCAACAGGAACACTCCGAAAATTTAGTAAACGGGAAACTTCAGAAACAGGTTTGTCAAGAAATTGAGGAGGAGAAAAAGGAGTTCCCACAGAAAGATATGGTGGATTAGCTGGTTCGGTGGTGGATGATTCTTCTTCAGAGGCCTTTCCCCTTCTAAGCAGCGCTTCTGGATCTATTTCAGGCATAGCTAGAGGCAACTGTGGATGAGACCGCGTATGCCTGCCCCTAAAATACACAATTGATGCAGCAGGTTCGCTCCAGTGGGGTCGTCACAATGGAGTCGCCAGGTGCACATCAACAATCTTGATAATTCTGATATCTGACGCACCTTCAGAATCAGTTAATCATTGTCGTTCAATCTTGGGGAAAATATTCAACTTCGTCCCCGGCAACGGTGCCAGAAATGTTAGCATCGGAAGTCACTCTTGGATTGCGACAGGAGCAGAGCCTGACGCCCATCAATTTAATGTCACGTTTTGTTTAATGAGGTGATCAAATGGAGGTTAACTCAAGACAATGTAGCTCTAACTCTGAAACTAGGCCAAGAATGCATGGGTAGGTGAGGTCTTGCATGAACTTCAGACAGTGAGGTGTAGTAAGGGTGAGTAGGGGGAAGACTTATATCAGGGAGATGCGAAGGTTTGTAGTAAACATCAGGTTTCCAATAGACTGTAGAAGAAGGCATCCAAACACAAGATCTTCTTACGCTCAAACACAAAAAACCATAGAATACAATAATGCATAAATAAATCCTTTATCATGACATAATTGCAATGATCCGCACGAATCATTCGTTCACGAACTCTCCTAGTATGAGACAAAAATTAGACGAAGTAAGGAAGACTGTCTGTCATAAAGCAAGAAATCTCATATGCAGCTGCATAACCAGAGAACTAGAGTCTGTGCTAAAACTTTACCATCGGGATCTCTGCTCTACCATCGATGCTTACAAAATACAAAGACTGAGTTTATATACTCAGGAAAATTCACCTCACAGAGGCGTGCCCAGTCACCCAAGGCTTGGTGTCCCTTCAGTCAAACTCATACTGATATCTTTCTTTAAGTGTCGCCTTAACTACGCATGGTTCTTGTAAGGAGGGTAGCTAAGCCATGAAATGCTCAGCTAGTGTGCACAGACTTCTCTGTTGAGTCAAGGAATTTGGCACGGCTTTGTTGAGAAAATCGATACATAGGACCTCTGCGAGAAGGAGGCTTTCCAGACTCTCCAGTCCCCTCACTTAATGAACGAAAGGAGGTTTCAACCACCCGCTCTTTCCTTCATTTACTTCAATGCTAGAAATAGTATTAAGATTGGGTCCGATGACGCCTGGAGATCGCGATGATCCCCTCTGTAACTGAAATTGGTGCCCTTGGCATTCTTTATGAAGCTCCTTCCTCTCCCTAAGTGACCATGGGTTGTGACCATGTGCTTTCGGCGTTCGTGAATATGAAAGGGCTAATCTTTGCTGATTGAAATCGCGATGAGTGATATGCCGAGACGGCTTCATCTGGCACCACACGTCCCTCTGGATCTGATGGCTCTTAACTCTCCCGGCGATACCGTGGGCCCAGGTCCAGGATTCTCCAGGCACCTTGTGCATCGGAAAATAGAGGAGCTGTTCTTTGCGTTTTGGAGTCGCGATGGGTGAAGCGCCGATATGGCACTATTTGCTGCCAGGTGTCCCCTTTGGATGGATGGCTGAAAATACTTCGTGATACCGTGGGCCCCACTTTATACACTTTCGGTGCTATCGGGGTTCGGGGTTTCACGATGTTGAACAACATGAAACTCTCACCCTACAAATTCCCAACCGTCGAAACGCCGACACAACAAGATCTTGTGACACGCATCCTTAGGATGAACGGACGAGGGGGAATTTGATATTTACAGGGGAGCCACCTTCGTTTGCAGGCTCGCTTGATATGACCCAGGGCTGAGATTGTGGGATCGACGCCAAAGGCACTTTTGATGTTTCGTTGATCGATACTTCCAAGTGCAATGAGTTGAGGGCTCCCTGTTCCCCGAAACCTCGATCCGCGATATGTCGATAGTCTGCCACCTGTCCCAGTTAGATCGGATGACCTGAACCTGCTGTGAAATACGAGAGTTGTCCTTTGCACTAAACCTTGGGAAATTCGGTAGCTCTGAAAACCCGGTGACCGTCGATCTTCTTTGTAAATAGATCTTGGATGCTGCCATCGACATTTTTCCCGCTCGCTTGACCTGCTATTTCGAAAAATAGGGATTCTATCGTGCTGCGCTTGGGCATTTCGTGTGCAATCTATAGACCTGGGTGCTTCTACGCCTAATGACAAAAATAATCGCTAACACAACACATACCTAATGAACAAAGATTTTCAATACACACAAAAAATCTTAACCTTTATGATGACATAGTTTCTTTGCACATGAAAAGTAGAGACTTAACATTCTTAGTGGCAGGGTTTCCAATTACACTTGAAACAAAGTGTTTTGTTTCTACTATTCATTAACTTAGAAAACTCTTAATGTACACAGATTTACCCTTTCTGGTGCTTGTATTACAAATATTACTTTATAATCTCTTTTAATCATTTCTGTAGAGGACAATGTTTGATGCCATCAACAATATATCCAAGTATTTTGAATATCAAGTAATTTCAGTTGGATTTGTTTGTGAGAGCTTTAGCATTTTTACTATCATTTTTCACTATTTATATGTTCCATATATCCTCTAAAGATTCTCTTGTTTTTTTCTTCCCGGTGGTTTTTGCAGTCCCGGTGCAATCGAGGATTTTACATAGGAGGCCAAAGAGAATCTATTGTCAAAGTGTCGAGGAAAGGGAACTTAATTTGTTCGTGAAATGGATAATATTGTTGAGGTCCACGAGAAGATAAAGATGGAGAGGTAGGAAGAAAACCAAAATACTATTGATGAACTAGAAGTTAATATTGTCATGGACTAGTATTAGTCCATTAGTGGATATTCACTTGAAAAATCATATTTGTTGTAATACTTGACATTTCATATAATATAATTTATGTGGTTTAAAATTTATATGTATGTTTGTACTTTATATTATTTATAAGTCTTGTAATTAATTAATTAATGTGACAATATTCCATGATTCACATGTGTATTAGATGAGCATGAATAATGTATGATTCTTTTTTTTAATTTATACATAATATCATACTAAAAACTTATATTGATTAATAATGGACACCATTTAAACTACTAAAAAATAATGAACACGTATAAAATGACTAAATATGACTAAATTAGTGACAAACAATGAGAATAATGAACACATATGAAGCGAATAAAAATGACTAAATTAGTGACCAAATAATGAGAGATAAGTGACCAAACAAAATGACTGAAATTTTCATATAAAATGACGACAAAATAAGAGACAAGTGACCAAAAAGTGATAGATAAGTGACAATAAAAATGACCAAAATTCACATATAAATGACCAAATGGTAGTTTTGGTGGAAAATTTCTAGTCTCTTATCACGCGACCAAAAAATTGGTCATATTTAGTTTGGTCATTTATAGCTTGCATTGTGGTCATTAATTTGTTCATATATGTGGTCACAATTAATGACCACATATATGCCCACATTAATGACCACAAGACAAGCTATAAATGACCAAACTAAATATCACCACATTTTTGGTCATGTGATAAGAGACTAGAAATTAGCCATCGACAATCACCAAATCAAAAGTGGTCATTTATATGTGGATTTTGGTCATTTTTTGGTCACTTATCTCTCATTGTGTACTAGTGATACCAACAAGGGGTATCAGAGAAAGGTTAAGAAACTCTGTCAGAGTTCAAGTTTGCCGAGAGGGAGAGAAACTTAGTGTTTTTTGAGTTTGTTATCAAGAGTTATTCCACACATAGAGGAAGAGAAACAAAGTGTTCTACTTGACTTCCCGAATTTGCTGAGATGAAATGAGTTTTTTTTGGTCAACTTCCATGCAGAGAAAACAAGGTTTTTCTAGTCTATTTCCATGCAGAGAAAACAAGGGTTTGTTTGGTTGATTTCCACATAGAGAAAATAAGAGTTTTCTTATCGACTTCCATGCAGAAGAAATATAAACCAAGACGAGGAGGGTTTATAGTGCAATTTTTAGACAAAAAAGAGAATTTTTTTTTGGTTTTGTAAAGGAATGGCTAACTGCAAAGCAAGTAAAGAACATGAAGGTAGAATCAACAAGGGTTTTTTCATGCCGAGATGAAGCCTAGAAAAGAAAGATGGGTTTAATGTTGCCCCTTTTTTCCTTGGAATAGATTCAAATTTGGTTAAGGCATAAACTCTTCATGAAATATCTCGAATATGGTTTACCAAACTTATTTTTGGTGTTTCAAAAAAACTAAAGTTCGTGTTTTTGAAAAGAAGTTTAAAAAGTTCGCCTAGTTTTTTTAAATTAAAATTTTCTTTGGTTTTGTGGAGAAACAACTTTTTTTTTAAGGAGGAATATACATGTGTGTGTGTGTGTGTGTGTGTGTGTGTGTGTGTGTGTGTGTGTGTGTGTCTTTGTGTGTGTTTAAATATTATTTAAGTGGTATGGAGTCTTTTAAAATATTTTTTTATGGAATATATATATACATATAGTCACATATTTTTTAGTGGATCTATATATTTTTCAAAATCAAAATTGAGATTCTGAGAGCTAGAGCCCATGCAGAATTAATGGCAAAGGTGACAAGTGCTAAATTTGATATTGAAAAATGTAATGGTAAAAATAATTTTCAATTGTGGAAACTTAAAATGCGATATTTTTTAGTACAACAAGGGTTTTATAAGGATTTAGATGGAAAGAGGGAAAACCCTGCCTCTATGACTAGTGAATATTGGAAAGACTTGGATGTTAGAGCCCTTAGAAAAATTCCATTATGTCTTGTTGATGATGTCTTGTTAAACATTATTGGAAAATAAATGACAATAGACTTATGGAGTAGGATGGAAAGTCCTTGTATGAAAAATTCCTTGACAATTCAGATCTATCTGAAGAGGCAACTATATAGTTTAAAAATGATAGAAGGCATCGAAATTGTAGATAATTTGAATGTGTTTAATGATCTTATTTTCTAGTTGAATAGTATGGATGTTAAACCCAATGATGAATATAAGGCAGTTACACTCTTATCTTCATTGCTGGAAACTCGGGATCAACCAGTTAATTCCATTATCTTTAGTATAACTGAGACTCCTAAATTTGATATTATTGTTGGAGATCTGTTATTTGAGGAGGTGCGAAGAAAATAGATTATTGAACCTGTTGAGACAATTTCCCATTTCCAAATTTCCCTCCCCTTTCCATTTTCCCAACTTATTATTTTCCCTTTTCTTTTCCCTCTTCTGTACTTACCTAAATTCCCCTTTTTCGTTTCTCCCCTCTATTTTTCCCTTTCTAGTTACTATACTTAGTAATTTTTCAAAGCGGTTGGTTCATGAGTTGGCAGACTCATGGATTTTCATTTCCATCTATACTCCCATATGATGAGTCTGACTGACTACTGTATTATTCTATACTTAACCGTTTCTGTAGCCACGAGTTCATGTGTTCAACCTTTCATGTTCCAAGTTCTGTGATATCCATTTTTCATGCATAAATCCACTATCTAGATTACGAACATCAAACTCACCTATATCATAAGTATCTCATCTCTCTTTATTGAGTCCTATTGACTGCATTACAACACTTATCTTATTTTCGACCTTTCGCAACTGCAAGTTGGTGGGTTAACAAAAATTCCCAAATCCTAATCACTCTCATTCATCCCCACAATCCTCATGTTTTTCCCAATACAAATTTAAGAATGGTTTAATTCTACTAACTCATCATGCAGGTTTCATAAATATCATCATTAATAAGCGAAGGGCTCGAGAAAATTTCTTATTAAAACCACATTAAAGAACAATTTGACGAATATTGTATTATTGTTATCTCTCTCAAGCACCCATTGCAAATATTATCTAGATTAAAGGAACACTCTCATCAATTTATGGCTGCATCAACTCGACAATAGTTCTGCGGTGATACTTTGAATTTTTTTGGCACGAGGACCAAAATTTTTAGTGGTCTACAACATATTCTTACTATTCATCCCATTTATCATAGAAGGAATTGATTTAGATCTCTCAAATTGCTTGTGCAAGGTGTGTCCCTGAGGTTTTGATTTCAAGGAACTGGTTGCATCATGCGTTGATAAATATATACCAATTTACTAGATTATTCAACTTCAAGACCATTCTCCTATCTCTCTTTAACCTCAAGTCTTCCATAAGATGTTGAATATCCTTGAACCAACACTTACTTTCAAAGGAGAGGATTGCAGTTGTTTCCTTAAAAGCATGAAAATAGACTGGACCTCTTGCCTGAGTTCTTAGAGAATCCCGCGATCATTCTTGAAGACATTACCAGATTACAGGTCGACTCGTTGAAAAAACCCTTTTGGGAAATTACTTGGTTATTCACTAGTGTGATAGGCGAAGAAAGTATATACAACATTTCTCGTATGACTCTTTATATCTTATATTTTATAGTCAAAGATAAATCCATTTTCGATTGGGGAAAACTGATTTCCATTGAAATCTCTTCCCAATTGTCACAGTAAAAAAAAGATAAATTTTTTTTTATGGATTCTTTTTTGGCGTTAGCGATCACATATTGCTGTCAATTTCCGAAATTGTCTATCTATAAGAGGGTGAACTGGGAATTTGACCTAGTTACCTTCTAGTACCAAGCGTTGTGGAGACACAAATCGTCTTTGCATTTCAATGAAGTTTTCAATGATTCTGTCTCAATTTTTAAAGGATTGTTGTTTGGAAAAGATACCCCCAGAATATACGACCAGGAAAGTAAATTCTTGGATAAAAATGGGATGTTGGAGAAAATGGAAAATTACAATGTTATTAGGATTTTTGGTTCTAAGGAAAATCTCTCCTTTCTTCCATGCCATATATCTGATAGAATGTTTATTACATAAGTCCTCAGGAAATATAATTTATGGCTGCACTTTTTTCATGAGAAATGGAAAAATAAATTCATACCCTTGCCTTGGGAAATTGGGGACTTTATATTCAAAAATATAAATAAAATCAATGAATTTTCAAACCACTTCCACAATCTGAATCTCAAATATGCTAAAAATATAAAAGGGTTTGACCCTAACAGCATTTTTTTGGAACATATGATACCAGTGGGATTTAACAATTCATTTTTACATATTGTTCTAAATGAAGAAGAAGATAACAACTTAGGCACTCCTACTCATAATGTTGGTGAATTGGAAACGATAATCAGTACCAATGAATTTTACAAGCATAAATGAAAGGTTCTCAGCAAGAAGAGTGACCAATCCCCAACTGTTAGTCTTAATACTACAACATCTTGGAGAAATGCTCTAGTGGCCCACCCATGTAGAAAAGTGACCAACAATAGTTCAGGTGGCAAAGGAGAAAAGAATCCCCCTCTGGGAAAAATTGAGAGGTCCCACAATCTTCCTCTAATAAAAAAGAGGAAAAATGTCATGCAAGAGGAAGATGAGCAACAGATAGAGAGTGACATCAACAACTTCTAACTTGAAGATATGGATCTCAAGGAAGACATCGAGAAAATGTTTCCCCCATTGGGTAAGTCAGGGAACCTGGCCCACCATAATCCATCATTGGAAATAATTAAGAATGAGACATTCAATGAAGAGTCATTTTCTTTTTAGAGCATTGTCTTTGACAGGGAATCCAAGAAAATAATTATTGAGAAAAGTGATGTGAAGAATAAGAAAGGAAAATCTCATTTAGAGGTTGACCTAAGAGATATGAGACCTTCCCATATTTCTATAATTCACAGAGCAATCAATGATGCACTATATGAATCCATTGTTGGTCTTGAAGAGGAAAAAATGAAGTTAAAAGAAAGGATCAAGAAAATGGAAGAGACATTAATGCCTCTTCCACTTATTTCCAGTCCTTTGAAAATTGTTGGACCCACCACTCCTGCTACTAAATTAAAAGGATCCTCAAGATTAATTACATAAGATAGGAGCTATGTGGAGAGAAATATTAAGAAAATAATGGAATTGATCACAGAGGCTTGGGAAATTTTGAAAAACAAGGTTTCTTTTGGCTCAAGGGTGCATGCCTTCCATGAGTATTTGAAATCCGACATAAACAATGAAGAATGTTTTTACCTTGATGTTTTAGTACCCTTTGGTATTAAGTTTCCAACATGACAAAATTAAAGAGAAGAGAAGAGGATATTCCCTCTCAAAGTTAGATCAAATAGTTAAACGTGTGCTAGAAAGAAAAGATAAAATTTTTGAATAACATTGTTCAAGTGTGCAACCAAGCTATATCAAGGAGAGAAGAACTATTAAAAAGGCTAATAGAGGTGGACCTAGTTGGAAGAACTAACAAAGTCCAATATCCAAAATTAATCCTCAACCTGTTGTTCCTAACAAAGAAATAGTTTGACGAGCAAGTTGAGATCTTTAAAGGATTGTCAATTGAAAAGTTATATGGTATAATTGAATATGATGAGGATGACATAGAAAATTTCCTAGTGGACTACTGCATGAAAAATCAGGACATTGAAGAAGCACTACATGGAATTTCCCTTGGTCCAAGAGACTTGGAGGGAGAGTTGTTCAACATCAAAATCCAACATGAAATCAACGTAGCACCAATGAAAATTTGTATTGAATAATGGTCTAATAAAGCTATCGACAAATTGACCACTGAGGGGCAAGAAATAGTTGAGATGGTTCATGTAACCATTAATGAAGACAATAAAAGGACACCCACAAGAAAGTGAAGATACGAGAGACCATAGTCTTTTTGTTATTTTACTACCCACCATCTTCCTTCTGCAAGATTAATTCTTGTGGAAGGAAGATGGTCTCTCCCTAATACCAGTATTTAAGACAAACACATTCTAAATTTAAAATAATATGTAACAGATTATATATTTTTTAGAAATTTCAAGAGAGCTACTTTGGGAAGAATCTCGTCTATACTTTGTAACATAGAGTTTTGAATAAAAAGTATTTGAGGTTGATATATCATTATATTTATTTGAGTTGCACATGTTCACTCTATTAAAGTTCTATTATGCATGCAAATCATATTCTTTTTATTTTTATGTGATCAGTAATCTTTAGTCAAACTATGATGGATGTCAGGAAACTATTCTTATTTTATTTAAATGTGTGAATGTGCTTGGTTCCTAGTCCTTTCTCATGAACTTTATTTTAAAAGAAAACAAAATATTTTCCTTCTATTTTCTTGCAATATTTATATTTCTTTGAATTACTACGATGGAATTCTACCAAGTCCCACATTTTGAATACCTATAATTCCCAATAAAATATAAAGAGGAGTAGCACCTCTATAAAAATGCAGGGGGATTTACATCCTCATGAGGTTTTTGCTTCGGTCCTAATGGATTGAAGCGTCAACATTTTTGGTGATCATACTGGGGAATGAACTGAAATTTAGAACTTGGTCTAGCTTTTTTGAAAAATATATGACTTTTCCCCAAGTTGATCAGCCCCACTTAGAAATTGAATGGAACAATAAAAAAACCATATTATATCAGTTATACAATTTGGTAATAACAAAATATGAGACCTAAGAAGACTTAGAAAGGTCCTAACAGATCTTAGTCCAAGAAGAAGCAAGAGAAATCCTATGGAGACAGAGGAGAGATGAGCGACAAGACCGAATAAATCAAAGGATAAAGAGAGAATCACAAGATAAAGGCCAATATTGAAATTGGACGAATACAAGGGACTCATTAACAAAATCAAAATAAAGAAACTCTTTATTCTTATAAGTAAAAAGTATATTCCTGGAATCTTTTTGGATATGGAAGAAAGAAATGAATAACCCTGAGATGAGCATCATGAGGAGAGACAAGGAGGTGGAAGAGATGCTGCAAGAAATCAAGAAAACTTAAGGTTTGAAAATAGACAAAGAATAAAAGATTCTCCTTTGAATCTTCTAGGTGAGCAACATGATCTCCTTGTACTCCCTAAGGGAACCCTAAAGGAATTTTCTGGAGATGAAGCAATCGATGCAAAGAGACATCTGCACTTATTTCTTGATGTTTGTGATTTTCACCATGTTGAGTATGGAGATGTCATGGTAAGGTTATTTCTGCAAACCTTATTAGGAAGAGCATATGAATGGTATACGACATTTCCCAATAGATCAATTCTCTCTTTTAATGACCTCAAAGACATGTTCCCGAATATGCTCTCCCATCGATTTTTTTATCATACCCTTCTCATTGATTTCACCGAGAGTGGTTTGAGGAAGAATAAAAGGATACGATATTTTAATCTCAGGTTCAATAAAACCTTGAGTAATATTATAGAAGATGAAAGGCCGAATGACCTAGTCATTCTTGGTTGTTATAAGAATGCATTTCCCCTGAATTTGAAATATTCTATAAGAACATCCCAAATGGATACCTTGGAGGAGGCAGTGACAAAATCCATTGAGATGGAATAGATTGTGATTGAAATGGGTGTTGACCTTGACATTATACTGGGAAAAGTACAAAGGTAGTTGGGAGGATTAAGTATTGATAATAAAGGATCCTCTAGTTCAATAAATAATGAAGAATTCAAGCCATGACCAACTCAAAAAAAAAATAGGAGGAGGATTTTTCAAGGAAACCATACCATATGTAACGGTAGACCCTGTGGCCGCATAAGAAAGCAAGAAAATAATCAAAATTGCACATATGAATAGAACTATCAAGAAAATGAAGAACGATATAAACATACTAAGAAGGGGAGATAATTATGTGCAAATCCAAGAATGCCAGTCGCAGAGAAAAGAAGGAACCCTCCCCAAGAAAACAGAGTGAGTTTTGAAAACATAGATAATCCGCAAAGACCAAGGGCTCCCAGGAAGTGTACTCCCAATGCAATTGTTTTGGATGATGTGTATGATGAGAAAATAGTTGAGAAAGAGAATTATTACTCACTCGATGAAATTTCTAAAACTGTGCAGATGGACGGATGCTAGACACCCATGTATATATTTGAAGAAGGAGACAATGACCCCAACTCGCAAGAAAAATGTTTCCCTGACAAGAGGATTTGTAAATAGATCCATGAATAAGAATGTCTCTGAAAAATAAAACCAAAATGATAAAGAAAAAACAAATGAGAAAGTGACGGATATCGTTGGAAGTAAAAGGAAACACCTGACATCAAACTCCACTCAGATTCCATATAGTGTCATAGAGGATTTAAGTAAATTAAGGATAACTATGCCCTTTACAAAAGTGATGAAGATTCCCCAACAAAGGGAAAACATTTTGAAATTGTTGGATGATCCATTTGAAAGAGAAGAAGTTGTTATTTCCAGTCCAAAACAAAGCGAGAGGTAGTCAACTTCTAAGATCAGAGGTGAAATTCCTCCCTTTTACATTTGAATTGAAAATCATGATGTTGCACTACATAATCGTTTAGTTGGTACTGGAGCAACAAATAATATCATGCCACTGGCGGTCATGGAGGCATTGGGCATGAGTTGCACAAATTATTATGAAACTGGTGAAAATATAAATGCAATCAAAAAAGTTCCATCTTATGGAGAAATCAAGGACTTTTATGCTTGGATCACGACAACCCATCATATTATTACAATTTTCAGTATTATTGTGGTAGGCCTTGCTCCGACATATGGAGTTGTGTTGGGAAGAGACTGGATGTCCATGATCAAGGGATATATAATGAATGATGGAAGTTGCATGATGTTGTTAGGAAAAGAAGGAGAAATGATTAAGGTTCCCTATGAACCCAAGAAACCCTTCTCTTTCAAGAATAAGGATAATGAATTAATGGAATATTATATAGACGTTGAGATTGGAAACTATGCCATCCTAGACATGGAACATAATGAAATCCTAGAGAAAGTTCAAGATACAGAAAATCAAGAATGTCTATTTGAAGGCTATTGGAGGATTTCATTCGATGGAGCTTGTTCGAACTATCAGAGTGGAGTTGGAATTGTTCTCACGAGTCCAAATAGTATTGTACATCCACATGATATTGGGATGGAATTTTCATGTACTAATAATGAGGCAGAATATGAATCCTTGATTCAGGGGATGATCCTTGCATAAGAAATGGAAATAGAACATCTAATTGTGACTCGCGACTCCAAGTTGGTGATTAATCAGGTCACCTAGAGGTATAAAATCAAGAAAGAAAGACTTAAGTTATATTTCAAAAGAGTTAGCGAATTGATGGAATCTTTCAGTTCCTTGAACATTTCTTTCATTCCAAGGGACAAGAATCACTAGGAAGAGTCATTGGCCTTGGCAACCTCATTGTTGAACCCAGATGATATACAAAGTAAAACATATTTTCAAGTAGAAAGAGCATTTTGACCTGCTCTGCCTGATAACATGGAATATTTTCAAGTGTTTGAGAATGATGAACAACTAGAAAAAATTTTGAACGATGATGATTATGAATACGAGCACATCTCTTTTGTCCCTGTTAAGGTCTCATAAATTATAGGAAGTTTGATTATTCAGTTTCTATTTGTTGTTTCTCTCATGACAAAAGCTCTTGGCTTGCCTAGTTTCCTCGAAGGACTTTTCCCCTCTATCCATTTTTCCCAATCCTTCATTCATTGTTGCGTTGCTCACTCTCCTATCCATTCATCCCATTCACCTCATCATTCTCTTGCCAATCTTCCTCGAATAAAACAAAGTTAGATAACCTATGATTGATAATTAAATAAATATCGATTAATTTAATAAATAATTAAATAAATAATTTAAATAATTATTAATTAAGTTAGTGTGATTAGGTTAATACTGAGGATAGTGTAAATAATGATAATTTTCCATAGTTAGTATACATGTTAAAGCTATCAATTAAATAATGTAATATTAATTAAATAATTTAATAGCATTAAATTGTATATATTTAATAGTATGTATTAAGGTAACATTCATAAATAATAATAAAAATACATATATAAAACCATATAATAAATATAAATAAACATTAATTTAAGAAAAAAAAAACATAATTAATAAAGTAAACAAATAAAAAAAACAAAAACAATTAAAAAACAACATAATTAATAAACTAAACCAA